>CABHPP010140503.1:13156-46514 GCA_902168425.1 Peromyscus attwateri | reverse complement strand
AAACTTAAAAGACATGAAAATGCAGATCACTAGTGGAGAGAGTATAGACAGTGTAAGGAGTGGTTCAGAATACGGGATCTCCAGAATTCTAACATGGATGTGTTCGTTAGAGGAAGAGAAACTTTTGAAAAAATATATTTAACAAGGAACTATTTGTATAAGACGAAAATTGGGGACCATGTGATTGAAGCCAATTTGAAAAACTGTTTCAAAGAGGAATGAGCACATGCCAAAAATACTGCTGAAGTGCCAGTAACTGACCATGGAAATTAGCGATGAGTAGACGATTTTATCCCAGAGTGCATGAGGCCAAAGCCTGATTGGTTTGAGTTACAAAAACAGAGAGATATGTTGGAGTTTGCTAAGAGGAAAGTTACTCTCAAAGAAGGAAAATACTTTCATGGAGGCAGCAAGCAGCCAGAGGACAGATGGGGCAAAGCAACCTCTTTTCCTACACATGGAAGTATGTATGGTGACTGAGTTCAGTTTGTAGAAGTATAGGTCTTAGTCTAAAGAGTTTAATCACATCTATGTGAGAGAAAGCATGATGTCTGGTGCATATGCTGATCCTCAGTGTTTGCAGAAGTCCTTGGCTGGTCCTATTTATTTGAACACTGAAATTAAAATTTCTGTCTCAGGTAGGCTTTGCACTGCTGTGATAAAATGCCATGTGTGATAAAATACACTTCTCCCAACCTAGGAAGAAGACAATTCATTTCTGCTTACAATTCCACATCACAGTCCATCACTGAGGGAAGTTAGGACAGGAACCTAAGTAGGGTCCAGAAACAGGAACTGGAGCATCGGCCACAGAGGAGCAATGCTAACTGGCTTGCTTTCCAGGGTTTGTTCACCCTGCTTTCTTATACCATTCAAAGTCCTCGTCCCAGGGGTAGTACCATCCACAATGGCCTGGGCCCTCCCACATGAATCACTAATTTAGAAAATGTCCCATAGGCTTGCCTCAGCTGCGGTTCCTTCTTCTTAGATAACTCTAGTTTGTGTCGAGTTGACCAAAAAAAAAAAAAAAAAAAAAAAAAAAGGGCAACCAGAAAAATTGGGAGAAGGATAGACGAATAGGCCAAGCAAAGCAATGAGCAGTAAAACTGTTCTACGTGATATAATAAAAATACCATAGACCTGAGTGGGATAAAAAATAAATAGGTTTCCCACAGTTCTGGAAGCACAAGAGCACAAGAACAACCTGCCTGTAGATCTGGGGTCTACTTTGGCTTGAAGACAGTAAGTTTCTGTGTGATCACATGACCAATATAGAGGAAGAAGGAAAGGGGGAGAAAGAGAAAGAGAGACAGAGATGGGGTGGTATATCCCATGTTTCTTTTAAGGATACGAATCCAGTTCATAAGGTCCCCACTTCACTTTCTGAAAGTTCTACCTGCAAACACTGTGCCTTTGAGAGCAGGGATCCCAAGAATGGGTCTGATGAGGACACATTCGTTACACAGTAATTAACTGTTTAATCATGACACTATATGTGGAGATGCTGTAATGCTCTTTAGAGAGCTCACGACACAGGAGAGAGCTGCTTCCTGTAGCCTGTGACTGCCTTAGGCAGATACTCCCACAAGTCTAAGCAGGTAGTGTACAGTAGAGGAGACACTTGTCACTTTGCCAAAGATGACATATGCTTATGACACATTTACAAGAGTGATTGAGATGATTTGAAAAGGTATATCTTACTCGTGTCATACCACCGAAGATTTTGAGGTGTCTTAAAAGAAGGCTGATTTAGAAACTGTTGTGGATAGGGCAGTGGGAGGAGAAATTGCATTGGATTCTAATACACATGCCATGAAAGGCAAGATGCTACTACCCTCTGGTTTTCCTGAAACTGTTCAATGCACTGAATGTTCATCTAATGCATACCTCTATGGCTGAAGTGTGTGGGCATGACAATGTGTGTGTGTGTGTGTGTGTGTGTGTGTGTGTGTGTGTGTGCGCGCGCGCACACACACGCGCACGCCTGTGCATCTGTGTCTGCATGTTTTCATCTGTACTTGAGAACATTTCATGCTGGAGATGCTGGAGGGAAGGGTAGGGGCTGCTAAAGACAGTATTAACTTATTCATAGATGTTGTTCACAAATGGCTCAATATTGGTAGAACCCTGGCCAGAGGAGTAACCCAGAAGCAGAGTGAGAACATAAAAGTCCCCAAACTGCACCAGAATTATGCATGCTCCTGTTGGAAAAAAAAAAAAAACTGAAGAAGTTGGGAGAACAATAATAAGGCTGTGGATTGGTAACTACTCAGACGACCCCTGCAGGCCAAGGCTGGAATTCTGCACCAGAAACATCATAGCAGATTAGCATTCGAGCAAATGACCAAATCAAGTCAAACTCTAGTTTCTTCATACACAAAGCAGAGAAGATAACATCATAATGAAATGTTATGAAACTCATACAGACTGTTCAGAAAGTGCTGAGAAATGGATCTGGAATTTCCTAGGTAATTACTAAATGCTATTTATCATTATTCCTATCTTTTCAGTCTCTTTGGAAGAACTATAGGTTCCATGAGTGGAAGAAATATATGCATCAAATTTCCAGTTAGATTAATGGCATGTGATACAGGACATGGCATGTATTAAAGCTCCGGAGCTATTCTGAGATGGAATGAATGAATGAGACAGAAGTGGGCAATGGCAAACAGCAATGGGTTTAGGAAAGGCTGTGACAGAATCTACAAGTGGGTGATAACCAGGGCTTTGGAAAGAGATACGGCTTTGAATATCAGCTAGGCCTCCCATTGTCTGCAAGCTGCTGTGGGAATCATAGCCCTCCTTTCCCAGGGGGCTATTGGAAGACATGTGCAATTAATTGAATGGCCAGTGCACACACACCAGCATCCACCATTACATTGGTAACACTGCTAATATCCTAGGTTAATGCATGCATTCCAGTCCTTGGGTTTCTTTTACTCACTGTGAGCCCAGTGTGTTTGTTTGTGCACCACACATCCAGTAAGAACAAGAATTGTGTGCATTTTGTAGACCTACAATCTTTCCCTCTTTTCTGCTTTAAATATTTTGTCTCTAGGCTCCCATTAATTCTACTGATTGCTTTAAAAATCTCAACTAATATTCTCTAACTTAGTGAAGATGCTTAGCACTTCAACACGCTGGGAATAAAGCTTCACAGTGCAATTATCAAAGGGTGCTATTTCCATCCAAATATAAATGACTCACACTTTATTCTGCTTCTCCCCAGCACTTGACAAGTATGCTTATTTGATTTAATTTTATTTTTGTTCTCTGTAATGGCTTGTCTCTATTAATTATACACTAAGTGCATCCCACTCCCGCAAACCATTAACCAGCTATAGAATTTTCCTATTTTTCTCACATAACGTCAAATTCATTATTGATTCTATAATTCAAATAAATGGTTGCACAGTCCTATGAACTCTGTGATGAAATATATTTATTGTATTTCTTATTGTACCCAAACTTGACTTTTCTATTATCTGTCTTTTAAATTACAAAGACAGTATGAGCTCTGGTCTTCACAGTGATTGCTGAAGCAAGAAGAACCATTGTTGAGGAGCTGAGTGTTGTGTTTCTTAGATGCACTCTATAGATTTTTAGAGCTTCAGTCAAAGGCTGACTCTGATTCAATCAATGTCCAGTCTCTTTTGTTTCCTCAATAAACAGAAAATATTGCAGTACTATCTTAAAAGAATGGTGCAGAGATTTTTTTCATCAATAAAATCCTTGAAATAAGCACTCGAACAAGATATTTTCAAAAGAAAAATACAAATGGCCAACAAACCCGATGAACAAATAACCTTAATAGCAAATAAATAATTATGTATCTGGCATCTGTCTAAGACTTTCCACTTAATTACTTGGGAAAAAATCAGACCAAGCCAACTCAACTGCCCTGGCTTCTAATATGGGCAAACTGAACTTCAGCTCCACTAGCAAGAATCCTAACCAAGCAGAAACATCACCTGATTCCTCACTGAGGACCTTGTGCTCGAATGAGCCAAATAAGGCCAACTCTCCACCCAAACCATTCACATATTTTCTGCCTTACTGCATGCTCTTCCTGTAAGAGAATGCACTGCATGCCCCTTTAGCAGGCTCCAAACAACCTAATTCGCAATCACTGCTCAGATGAACACCTTCCAGTTTTAATGCACCTCATTTGCCTTTCAACACTACACACAAGGACTATTGTAAGTGACTTGCACATACTGGCTCATTTTATTCTCACAAACATCCTATAATTATGGATCCAAACACAACTAAACTAGAGCCCATACTGAAGCTGAAAACAGTGCAATCAGAAGAAACAAAAATAAAGTATAATGAAATACTACATTTTACTTTCAAATTGATCAAAAAGTTTTGTTTGTGACATTAATTGATAAAGGAGCCTCCAAAATAATACAAACTCTTGCCACTCCTCTTGGTTGCCAATCAGAAAGAGATGATAAGAAACTATTGCTGAAGATACCACAACCCTTGGTTGTAAGATACAGAGAAATCAAGCTGGAGATGGGTTGGAAGCTGGGAGTTTCCTTCCTGCTGACTAGCTTTCATAAAGCCAGATGGTACTATGTAGGCTTCTGGGGAATAAAAGGCATCAGCAGTCTTATCTGGCTATAAAGCTTATGACCTACAATGCCAACCCATCAGACAAGATGTTCCCACTTGTGTAATAGTGTCACAATTGTTACAGAGGTAACCAACTGTCCTCTAATTAGATCCGAAGCCTGCTCTTACAGGAAGGAATTCATGCTGGTACTGTAAACCCAGGCAAAACCCCATGGCTTAGGGTGTGGAGAAATGGCTCAGTTAGGAGTATGTACTGTTTTTGCAGAAGACCAGAATTCAATTCCCAGCACCAGTGTCAGGCAGCTGACTAACTCCAACTCCACGGGAACTGAGATTCTGGATTTCACTGGTACCTGCATTCATGTGTACATTCTCACGCACAGGCATATACATACATACAAAATTAAAATACTTTTTAATGCCATTAAAAATTTTAAAGTGGCTAGGGAGATCATATGACCAGGAATTAATTTATTACTGCTGTTTAGCTAAATTGACTTGGCATTAAATTGCCTTCTAAACATCTATGTGTATACCCATTGACAAAAGCTACTCTCAGTCTTAGTATAAAATTGTCTTATTGCAATGAACGATAGTGAATGCGGGGTCTCTTGCATGCTCAGATTGCTGAAAATAAGGATAGTTGAGTGCTCAGCCCTAAATGGAATATTAATACCACCCACTTCTAAGGCTCAGATAATACAATGCAAGACAGGGTGGAAAGAATGTAGGAGCTAGAAGATGGGCTGCCAAATCCTACTTCTGAGCATGACACAGGCATTGCAATCGTAAACTCACAACAGATGCAGTTGACTGCACTGAGCCTGTCAACAGCCGAGCATGGATGTTGAAGAGACTCTTGTGGCCCTACTTCTCTTTGCTGAACTTTTAACTAATGATTCATTATCTTTAGATGTTTATTATCTTTAGATAATTTTTTATCTAAATGTTTATCTAGATGTTTATTATCATTATCTTTAGATGTCCCCTAGTGAGGACACCAGGTTTCACTGGATAGTTTCACACCCATGCTTACCCAGATGGCCCTAGTTAAAATCAGTGGGCCACAAAACAGAGTCATTAACATGCCAAAGGGAACTACCTGTAAGGGGATTGATTATAGGGTGACAGAGGTGAGAGGGAAACAGTGGTGGGTTGGAAGTAAGATTAATCAGAATGCATTGTACAAATATATGAAGTGGTCAGAAATTTAATTAATTTAATTAATATAAAATGTAAAACAAGCTTCTCTATAAAGTGATATGAGTGAAGCTTGACACATGTTTGAAAATAAATAAAAAAAAAATCTCAAGAACTAAATACTTTTTAGCCCATTAATTAATTCTAGAACTATTTCTTTAATAAATGTCTAAGAAAGGAACAGCTATTCTGTAGCGGCTCTGGGATTAGAGTCAGACTAATTGTGTTGGATCCCTCTAACAACTGCCTAGGTCTTGTTGAAGTTCACTAACTTCTCTGGGTCTCAATCTCCTCATTAGGAAACATGACAGTAGTACCTTTCAGGGAGCTTAGTCAATCAGGGACATTAGACAAAGCCAACTTTCAGATTCCCTGTTGACCACTTCACCTTGAGAACCATTTCATCACAAAGTTATGCAGAGGCAGAAAGGGAAGCATTCCTCACTATGTGGCTCAGGGGGCCATTTTGATTTGTACTACAATCTCAAAAACAGAAGAAAAATAATTAGTGCTGTAACCAAAGTTAGCAATACATTGGCAAAGAAAAATGAGCAATGTGTTAGGAAGCATAAATTTAGCAATATTTATGTGTTTTAATGTTTAATAAAGTAGAGTGACATGAGAAGGTAGATGTCAGTGAATGACAGTGTTATTAAACGTCCACTGCACAGCTCATAATTCAGGACACGTCACAGAATTTTAGTGCTTTCCCATAGCACAATTAATCACTTGAATTTAACAGTATTGTCTCAGCTCTTATCACAAGGATTGGTAGCTCTTTGCAAAGGCTTTTCAATTTCAACCCAGTCTCCTGTGTTTTACAATATTACTCATATCATTCTGTAAATATCATTCAAAGCTTTGTATGAAAAGGCAGAATGCAAATCTTGAAAGGTGTGGAAACCTAGAAAATATAACTAGGCTGCCAGGAAACAAAGAATTTGTTGGCAATACATACAGGAAATTCGTTTTGCAATCTCTCTGGGTCTTATCAAGTTTCTGTTTGCTCTGCAAACACTGATCAAGTAGAAACCTAAGAGGTGACTGGGGCTGTTTACTAAGCCATTATCCAGTGTTCTCCGGCTGATATGCAGCACTAGCTGGAGTTAATAGACAAAGTACTCCAATATGATGAAATATGAATTCATAACTTCACCTGTTTGATGTGCCAATCAATCCAACACTAGATAAATAGCTAGCGGAGCAATTGGTTTCTGTTGTCATCAGGAAATTTTTAAGAACGGGGAGGAAAGAGCACATGCAAGAGAAAAGCAAGCTGCCTATTTGTCCTCTCCTCTTACACCACTGGCAACACAGATCTCTGTGATCCTAGAAGATGATGGGATTTACCTATGCACCACCAAGAAGGCTGTTAATTCTGCTGTAGGTACTGGCTGGATGCCCTCTAGTTCAGTTCTGACGCTGTTACCTGGGTAGTACTAGATTCCGCAGGGAGGAGGTACAATTTTCATAACTGTACTTATCACCTTGGAGGCCAGTTGCAAACCTTGGCTTGTTTTAGCTGGACTTAGACTCACCTTATATAAGCCATAGGTCTCTAGAGTCCCATCCTTGGGTTTGATTAATTTGATTGAGTCAGTCATTGAATTTAAGGAAATGCTTATTAGTCTCCTGGTCCACTATCTACTGGTTCATCGTAAAATACACTACAGAAGATAAAAAAAAAAAAAAAGGTACACAGGGTGAGGTGTGGTAGAGGAGGCACAGAGCTCTTATACCCTCTCCAAGTGCACCCCCACTCTAGGAATTCCCATGTGCTCAGCTTTCCCCCAAGCTCCCTGAATTCAGTCATTTAGAGCTTAAATGGAAGCTTCACTTCATACACATAATTGCAACAGGCAGGGTAAGGATATTCAGGATGGTCTGGTTCAGATTTTCCATCATTCCTTCCTGAATATAAAGCAGGACCCCTCTGGAATAAGGAGAGCATGTCCCAGAAGTTCCCTATGACCTACAAATGGCAGGATATGGTTATACAGCTTTGCTGACTCACCTTGATGAAGAGAAATCATAGTTTTGATGTCCTGCCTTAGAGATAGCTATGAGTCATGAAAAAAACAAAACCAAAAGTCTGTATAAAGCATGATATCATAGCAGGAATCATCTGTTTACTTGGTCTTTACATTGAGACAGAAAGAAGTGCTCAAAATGCATGAAACTCTTACATGCATGAGTATCTCCTTACTTAGAGCCACAGTGGATGTCCTATGGGAAACATAAAAGAAGCATTAACTGGACCATTAGCTGAGGAATTTGAGCTAAAGTGGTGCTGAATTACCCTGATAAATTGATCTAGCACCTAAGACTCAAAATCTTATCTTTTTAAATGACGTAAGTTTTTCTTTTATTTACAGTAAAATATTAAAGAGAAAAATATAAGTGTAATCCCCAAATACATAGAAAAACTATGATTTCTCTTGTCTACTTCATGTCTCTATATGTACTCTTTTATAGAAAGCATGCCCATCTTCATGGGCTAGGTAGTTTCCAGGTTGATGCCAAAGTTTCTTTAAGATAAAATATATTCATGTGACATGAATATATTAGCATGACCTCCTGATCTTTGGAATGAGTTGAGCAATACATAGCAATCTAGTTATTTGAAGTAAAACACAATACTCCATGGTTTAACCTCAACTGTAAAATTCAGAAAATGGTAGTATCTTATAGATTGCGCTTGATAGTTTTATATCAACTTGACACAAGCTAAAATCATCTGAGAGGAGGGAATCTTGATTTAGAAAAATGCCTCCCAGGGGGAATCGGGATCTGTCCCTGGTGCATGGACAGGCTTCTGGGAATCCGGTGCCTGTGGTGTGACACCTTGCACAGCCTTGGTGCAGTGGGAAGGGGCTTGGACTTGCCTAGGCTCAGTGTGCTGAGCTCTGCTGACTCCCCATGGGAGACCTCAATTTGGGGATGTGGGAATGCGGGGTGGCTTGGGAAAGAAGGCTGGGGGTGGGAGGAGGGAGGAGGGGGGTCTGGGATAGCATGAGGAGTGAGTAGAAAATTTCTTAATAAAGAAAAAAAAAAGAAAAATGCCTCCATAACATTGTGTTGTAGGCATGCCTGTAAGGCATTTTCTTAATTAGTGATTGACAGGGAAGGGCCCAGCCCAATATGAGTGGTGTCATCCCTAGGCTGGTGATTGTAGGTTCTATAAGAAAGCAGGCTGAACAAGACATTAGGAGCAAGCCAGTAAGCAGCACTCCTCCATGGCCTCTGCATCAGCTCCTTCCTCCAGGTTCCTGCCCGGCTTGAGTTTCTGTCCTGACTGCCTTTGACAATGAACTGTGATGTGGAAGCGTGAGCCAAACAAATCCTTTCCTCCCCAACTTACTTTTTGTTGTTTCATCACAGCAATGGAAACCCTAACTAAGACATAGCTCGAAATTCCGCGTGGAGAACTAGTCACGGTCACCCAAGATTTTAATCCCAGCACTTGGGAGGCAGAGGCAAGCAGATCTCTGTGAGTTCTAGGCCAGCCTGGTCTACAGAGTGAGTTTCTGGCAAACCAGGGCTGCATAGAGAGACTCTGCCTCAAAACAAACAAACAAACAAAAAAATTCGCTGTGAATTTGGTGAAGCAATGTCCTTAAGCACTGAATACAAGGTAGATCAGATGTTAAATGTTGGATTTGTAATCATTGTAGCCTCATACGCATGTTAGCATTGACATCATACACAACTTGAATATTATTTGAACCAAGATAGTGTGCACAAGCCTAGATTCTGGTATTTTTAGGCAAGGACATCGTCACTCAACATGCACACTAAGAACTACTCACACATATCACTTCAATATTCCAGGCCAAGGAGTAGACAAAAGGAAGTTCGGCTCAAAATCAGTCATCATCATAAAACCAACCCATTATCTTAAATTTGTAATTAAAATAAATATACAACCATCATAGAAACACCATACATAATATAACCTAAGGAAAATTGTTAGCATCATAGTAAAATATTTGGTTTTGAAAACTCCCCTATTAGCTGTACATCCTTACACAAATGCATAAGATTATTGGGTCTCAGTCTACTCATCCATAAAACATGAAGCCTCAGAACAATGCCTGGCACTTCATAGTTTGTAATAATATCAAAACGGAGCGCCTGACACACACTGGTTTGAAATTTATGTCTTAATATTCCAGTAACACAGAGATCTTGGTCTATAGAGAAGGTTTTCCATATTTGAATTTTATCAACCACAGCCTGTCAATGTTAGTTACCCTCAATCATATACGGATAAATATGCTCAGCAATTACAGGTTTCCCAACAGACATATTAACAGGCAGTGAAAGAGAACAGTGCTTCTGTTCCCTTTTGTTATCCTAGGAATATCTTTTTGTTAACAAAGAAACCCTTTCCATATGCTTTCAAAGATCCCACTGCATGGTGTCCCTCGCCCATACCCAAAGTAGTCATTGCCAAGAGATGAAGAAACACCAGGAATGACAACGACTTATCTCCAGGGACAGGACAAGGGCATATGCATTTGGGGGAGGCAAAGAACTGGCCTAGAAAAAGAGTTACATTAGAGAAGGAGGCCACAAAACTAGCTGACACAGGAAAACCACAAAATCGGCCACTAAATTAGAATCTATGTGTAATAGCTACCATATATGAAATACCTAAGGTATTTCAGACACTTGTGTGGTTTCTCATTCCCAGAACATTCCAACCTTGCTTTTGTCCTCAGACAACAGTGTGCTCGGAAGTTGCCTTGTTTTGTGTCACTCTGGAAAATCTGAAGTCTGTGTCTCCATTCTCATTCTTACTTTTCAGCAGCAGCGATGTAACCCCTCCCTAAACATACCAACATTTCCTGTGTGTTTTGCCTGCTCCTAACAACACTTTTTCCGGCTCTTCACCAGAATGGTTCTTTTCAATGTGTTCTTTAAATGCTGGAGTGCCTGAATATGGTCCTGTATTCTCTCCTATTTTCTATGCATTATTTTTGCCTGAATCATCTTTTACAGTTGCGTGGTTCTAAATATCAGCAAATATCTCCAAATTTATATCTATAGCCAAGAGCTCCAGCTGCAGCTTATATGCTCTATTTGGCTTCCCATCCCTAAACATTTATTTGAAATCCCTGCTTTGACCCAAGTAAAACTTGACATAGCTCGAATGGAACTCTTTATCTCTTTGCCCCAAATAGTTTCTCCCCAAGCGTTCCCTTACTGACTGAATCTTCTTGTCAAACTGAGAGCCAAGGATCTACTCAAAATTCCTTCCGTTCTTACAGCTGTCACATCTAACCCCTCAGCCAGTCTTGATTTGTCTACCTCCAGAACCCCTAACCCATTGATATCTGCAGTGGTTTGAGTTGGAAATGTCCCCCACAAGCTCACATATTTAAACACTGGGTCCTCCGTTGATGTCACTCTTTGGGGAGGTTGGAATCTTTAGGAGTAGGAGTCTTGCTGGAGGAAGTATGTCACTGGGGACTGGCTTTGAGGGTTTATAGCCTCACCCCACTTCCGGTTAGCTCTCTGCATTCTGTGTGAGGTTAGAGAAGTGATCTGTCAGCTTTCTGCTCTGGACACCTGCTCCTCCTACCATTATGGATTCTTCATTTAGAACCACGGATGGACTAGAATAAACTTTTTCTTCCTGAAGCTATTTTTGGTCATGGTGCTTTATCACAGGGGAAAGAAGGTAACCAAAAATAAGTATAGTCTTCACCCTGCCTCAAGGAAACTTTTCCTAACAATGGACAGAGAGCACTACAGAAAATCACAATCAAAATGCAGAGTGTGGAGCCCAGTCTCAAGGGACACATCTATGTGGTGGGTTAAATAAAATTGGCCTCCATAGGCTCATATATTTGAATGCTCAGGGAGTGGTATTAGGAGGTGTGGCCTTGTTGGAGTGGGTGTGGCCATGTTGGAGGAAGGGTGTTAATGAGGTGGCCTTTGAGGTTTCAAGTGCTCAAGCCAGGACCATTGTCACTCTTTTCTTGCTGCCTGCCAATCTGGATATAGGAATCTCAGCTACCTCCCTAATGCCTAACTCCATAACTCCCTAATGCCATGTCTGCCTGCATGCTGCCCTGCTTCTGTCATGATAATCATAGACTAAACCTCTGAACCGTAAACCAGTCTCAATTAATTGTTTCCTTTATAAGAGTTGCCATGGTCATGATGTCTCTTCAAAACAATAGAAACCCTAACAAAGACAATCTACAAAACAACCCTGCACCTAAGATTCAGGAAACATTGTGGAAGAAGGCAAGGAAAACTTGTAAGAGCCAGGGGATCAGGAACTTTGCTGTGTGTCTCCTAGTAACATCAGAAGCTATACCCATGTGTCACCAACATGAATGTCCAAACATAAGCCAAAGGAGATAACCCCAATGAAGATGCCTAATTGGATGGGGAGACACCCACAGGCTTCAGTCCTACACAAAGAACTGCAGGCAACTGAATAAGCTGAAACAAGAGAGGTGGTCCTCCCCAGGGAAGAGCACACCAATTGTTTGCCCAGTGCCACATAGTCAGCCCTGAGAGCATACATACAAGTAACCTTATATGGAGTCAATAGGTTATATTTAGGAATAAATATGTACATACAAATACATGTATACTTGTCATAACTAATGAAATTCAATAATTAATGAAAAAAGGAGGCCATGAATTTGAAGAAGCGCTGGGAAAGATATATAGGAGGCCTTAGGGGAAAGGAAGGGAAGGGAGAAATATTGTAAATATTATAATTAAATAACAATGTCAAACAACAACAACAAAAAGTAACCTAATAGCCATCTCCAATGTGTCTAGTCATAGGAGAACCATCTCTTACTTGGAATATAGTCAGCTTCTACCTCCTGATTGTTTTTCCACAAAATTAGCCTTTTCATAAGCAAATCAACATGTCTCTAAAGGCTCCAGCTATTCCCATTACATTCCTCATATCCAAATCTTCCCTGTGTTTCATATATACTCTGTGATCTGGCCTCTGTCTTCCCCTAGCATCAGGGTTCTTTCTATTCTTGAAGCATTCCCAGCTCCTTCACACTCCAGTGTCCCTATACTTGCTACTCCTTCTGTATGGAACACGTTGCCCTGATCACTTATAAAGCCAATTTCATTTTACCATTCAGATAACATTCGTCACTCAACCCTCTTCACTTAACTCCCTAATGCCTGTCAGGTTAGTGCCATGTAATCACACTTAATATCCTTTCTACATCTGATTTAAAACTATCAGAACTGGCACTTACTGCCTGTATCTGCTCAGCTAGAATATGAGATCTGCGAGTGTTAGGATTTGAATATGAAACCTTCCCCATAGGATCTTGTATTTGAACACTTAGTCCCAGTGGCTGGAACTGTTTTGGAAGGTTGTGGAACCTTTAAATGGTGGAGTCTCACAGTAGGGAGTAGGGTCACTATGGGTGAGCCCTGAAATTTTATAGACTGGTCCTTGCTCCTTGCTTTCTGCTCTCTGACTGCAAATGTGCTGTGATCAGGCACCCTGTGTTCTTGTTCCTGTGCCCTTCCCAACATGATGGTCTGTACCCTTATTAAACGGTGAATTAAAACCAAGCTTTTCTTCCCTGAGGTGTCTCTGTCAGGTATTTTGTTACACAAACAAGGGAAAGTAACTAATCTAATGAGGATAGGATGTTTTGTCTACTTTATTCTGCAATATATCCCAACATTTAAAATAGTGCAGAGAATACAATAACTACTCATTATATAACTCTTAAGTAAAAAAAAAATATATATAAAGCAAATATTTTATCCCTGACACAAAGACATTAAAATTGAGAGTAACAAAGGTCAAAGATTTTGCTGAAGGTCGGCTAGCTTATTGCAGGAAATCTGTTACCACTTGGGAATATCTCACATCTAACACCAAAGCTCTTTCTACTTCAGCACTGAAAATATAAACAACTTATTCAGAACCAAGGCAAACATTCTTTTCTAACTGTTTTGCTTTTTAATGTGACCAGAGCCTTCCTACTGCTGCATTGGTATCAACAGTTAGCTGTAAGAACAGGTGAGACTTGGAACCTGGAGCATTGACCTCAATGAAGTCGCTGAGACAAGAGTCCAGACTTGAGTCGTCAGCCAACACTTATCAGGAAGCAGAGATTAAACAGAGTGGCACTGTCTGTTGTGGTTTAGATAGATAGATAGATATAGAAACATGAAAACTGCAAAATATATATATATATATATATATAAATCACATACAATGTCAAGCTTCTTAAACCAAAGGTCTCAACTTGAACTGAAATTATTACAATCTTTTTTCTCTTAAAATTTTTATTACTTGAGAATTTCATAGTTCCATATGATGTATTTTGATGCTATCCATCCCCCACACCCATCCTATTTCTCCTAGACCCCTCCTTACCACATCCCTCTCCCAATTCCAAACCTTATTTTATCTTTTTAATAACTCATTGAGTTCAGTTAGTACGGCCTATATGTGCCTGAGTATATGACTATCCCTTGACACATGAGCAACTTACCACAGGTCAGACCCCTAAAGAAAAGTGACCCCTCATGCCACATAAGGCATCAACTGCCCATAACTCATCAGCTATGAGCCCCTTAACCCTCAGTGCTAGAATGTTGACTGGTTAAGTCTTATTCAAGCAACCACAGTTATTGTGAGTTCATACATACAATAGCCCTGCTGTGTCCAGTAGATACTGTTTGCATCACCCCTCCCTGTTCTTAAGCTTCTAACAGTTCCCCATTCCCTCTTCCATTATATTCCATAAACATTGGGAAAGAGTGTGATATAGATGTGAGCACTCCACTGGCCACTTATTTCCTGCACTATGACCAGTTATGAGTCTCTGAGTTTACCAATTGCACCTCATATATTCTTTGTTTCCTAAAGTCTGTAAGAATTCATTTTGTTCCTTCCAGAACTGGAGGACTAGTCAAAAAAAAAAATCTACCAGGAGTGTCTAGCCTATGGCCCATAGGCCACATGAGTCCCAGGATAGTTATTAATACAGTCTAACACCTGTAGATGACAATGTCATCCACCATACAGGCTTCAAATATGCTTCCCATTTTTCCAGACTTTTTAATCTCTTAGAGTTGCCTTCAAGGAACTCAGGACAAATATCACAACTACAGTTGGTCCAATCATGGTGTTAGGGCTACTGAAAAGCTAGGATTTATCGAAGGGGTAAGTTTAAAAGGATGGTGGGGACTCACACTTGTGCATCCTAAGCAATCAAGCCACACTTGTTATTTATGAGTCTGCTCTAAAGCATGTTTTCTTTTTTTAATTCCTCCTGACTTTTCTTCTTTCTCAGTTGTTGTGTTGGTTCATTGTTTTTTTTTTTCCTTCTTACTTTCATTTTGTTGGCATTAAAGGATCGTGTGTGTATGTGGAGACAAACTGCACAACACAGCTCTGATTTTCTTGCACTCTATCTGGGTTCCTCCCTGTCTCCTCCTCACTCACCTTGACATAAGAACCCTAATTCTTGACCAAAGGGGCAGCCAAGGCAGATAGAAGGAAAACTTATGGGTGTGCAATCACCCTGAAAACTAAAGAAAGGAACCAAATTATTTGAGGTACAGCTGTGAGATGAAAAGACAGTACAATGAATCTGCCTGCCTAGACCAAACAAAACTTCCAATAATTCTTTATTTCTTTCTTCTATTCTCATCAGAAGATACCAGCCTCCTCCCGCCACCCTCTCTCTCTCTCTCTGTTTAAACAGACACAGCTGTCAGGAGTTCATGGATACAACAGCCCTGTAAGAACCAGGAGACATCATTTCGCAGCACTCCTCCCTGGCCTCTGGCTCACACTCTTTCTATCTTCTCTCCCATGATGCTCCTCTCTGAGACAGAAATGTAGGTGTTGGGAGAGTGCTAACAAAATGATTAAAAAGCAAACACCTCAGTAGGTCAGGTTATGGTGTGTGTGATGTTGCTACCATGGTCAGAAACTGCCTGCTGGTTCAAACAGAGTCGCCATGATAGTTTAGAATAGAGTTCTAACTATAAACAGAAGGACCAAGGCCAGGCAAGCCAGTGGTTTTGTTTATTTGCTTGCTTGCTTGCTTGTTTTTTTTCCTCTGTTAATCAGCAGCCTTTATTGAGACTCTACCTTTAGCTCCTGAAAACTAACAATGGCAGGTTTGGAAAGGAAGAGGAGGGCTCGGATTAGGTAACACATTTCCTTCGGATCTAGAAAACATCACTTAAGGAGACAATCCAGTTCAAATTTAGGTATTTCCTAGCTGCTCAATCCAACCCAAAGGTCAGCCTATACCATCTGAACCAGACCAGCTGCCTGGGGTCTATAATCTATAAAATTTCCCCCAAATTATAAATAGATAATCAATAAAATAACCAAAGATGAAGGAAAAGCAGTCATCAGTTCAGGAGAGGCAAGGACATGGAACCATGGAATGTTCCAGTGCTTGAGGTCACTTCCATTACAATCAAGCCAGACCTGAACCTTTAACACAATAGTAAGGAGTTCTTTGGGGGCCTCATTATACAATTCCCTTTTCTATTTATGTACCCAGTTTAGGAGCTGTGTAAGACTTCTCAGTGGGAATTCTGGAGCGAGTGCTGTTGCTCGAAACTCTCCCACTTGAATTCATCTATCCCTCTTTTCTCATATCTCCACAGGGAATAATAAGGAAAGGAGAACAAGAGCCCAGGATTAATTAGAAGTCGGACTATTATTCAGGCACAGCAGGGAAATCAATGGAGGGTGTTGTGCTGATGGATGGTAGGGATCCAGTGAGGAGGTTAAATAGGATAAGCCATTTGAGAGGCTTGGCACACAGTGACTTCAGTAAATGCTAGCTGTCGTCATTACCATCATCAATAATATTAGTAGTATCTGTTGCAATAAGGAAAATGTCGTTCTCTCTAGTAACAGCCAAAATGCTATATACACCAGAGCTCTTAGGTGAATGTGGTATTGCATCCTCTTTGTCGTCAAACTTTTTCCTTTGGTGTTTCATTTTCTAGCAGCATTTAACAGTACTTTCTTATCTGCCTTCTCTTACAAAGGCAACTCTGATTTCACATCTTCTAGCTAATTGTCTTTTCCCTCTTTAGTTGATTAAAAAAAAATCTTCTAATAATTTTCCACATGGCTGGTTTTCCAATTTCCATTCCTATTTCAATCCACACCGTGAAGACTTCAGTCTCTACAGCTTCCACCCAAAGTTCCTGCCTCCAGCCAAGCATTAGTTCCCCCAACTTTGCCCATACTGTTGAATACTTTTGTGTGTTTTCTCTTGTATGTCAAAAACTTTAGGCACATTTAATTTCACTTAGAGCCCTCTTCTTGAAACACGCTGTGCTTACCCCAACCCCAGACCCCACCCTACTTTTCCACAGCATGTTCCCCTTGCTTTGGAGAAGATTAGACTCCACTGTGTACAGTCCCAGGCCTCCTCTGCTCTCATTTCCACTCTTTCTACCAATGGTCACAGTCAGAAATTGAACTCTTTCATTTATTTCTTCCCATCAGAAAATGGCCAACACCCACCTCCCCTGTTCAAGAAGCCAGAGCCGTCACAAGTTCCTGGGTAGAACAGCCCTGTCAGGTCCAGAAGGCATTATGTTACAGCTCTTTTCCATAGCTTCTGGCTCTTACAATCTTTCCGTCCTCTGTTCTAGGATGACCCTCTGAGAGAGGGAGACAGACAGACAGACAGACAGACAGACAGAGACACAGAGAGAGGACAAAATGATTACTTGCCTTTCTCTTGGATCAGTGCCAAGCTTGTTCTGGTAGTCTCTGGCTTTAAAACAAAACATAGACAGAACCCTTCCTTTAAACTGGCATGCCTTTTACAGAAGCCATCTCCTAAGATTTCTCTATAGAACTAACCTCTCTTTCTCAATGGGCATCTTTTCCTCTACTCCCTTTGGTCAAGGTAAATACTGCTTTTCATCTTGCCAAGGCCAACGGTTACTTTTGGGCCTTTATTTATAGAACTTCTCAGAAGTTTTGCATGCCCAACTACAGCCTTCTTAAAATTCTTTCCTCTTTGACATCCAGTCAGAATTCTTCTGCTTTATCTCCCTTCCTGGGATTTTCTTTCTGTTTCTTCTCTTCAAATTCTTTTAGATTCCCCTCATCTTTCCACTTCTTAGGGTTTGGTGCCAGCCTTCTGCAACTTGTCTACTGCATCCTCTTAGACCATACAATTCATTCACATTGGTTTAAATAGGATATGTATGAGGGGGGTTTCAACTCAGTGAGTCCAGATTTATGTATACATACTTACCTGACACCTTCATTTGGTTATTTAACACACATCACATATCACACTTTGATTTCTTTACTTACTCCAGTCTTTCTTACCTCGGTCTGGTCCCTTCATTCCTCTACTTGTTCTACAACCTCCAGGCCACCCTCCCTTCCTCCTCCCTTCATGTCTTTCTTTCCTTTCCTTTCCCCATATCCAATGCAGTAGGAGTTACATGGACTGACCGCTCAGAATGTCCCTCAATTGTGTCCTTTGGCAGCACTGTGACTGACACCTCAGATCCACTCCTGTTCTCCTCGGGCCATAACCGTCTCTAGATGAGACCTCAGCTTCTCCGCTCACAATCTAGTCTGTACACCTCCGTCAGCATCCTAAGTGTTTTTGTTTGTTTGTTTGTTTTGTTTTGATCTCATCATTTTCCTATTTCTAGAAATGGCCAGCAGAAAGAATAGTATTTTCTTGAGATGGGTCTTTGAGAAAGGAAAGTGTTGGTGTTGCAGTGAAAAAAAACAAGGATCATATTTAAGTTTATTTTCAAAGGGTCGATGATAAGACTGATGTTCTGGGGTGGGGGGTATTTCTCATAGCCTCTTTACCAAGCTCCTCGTCTGTGTCCACGGGTGCTGACAGAGCCACCTCCAGCCTACTTGACACATAATTCATGCCACTTTCCAATTTCATCACCTTGTTTAGTGACCATGTTTCTCTCTTCAACTGACTATGACTTTAGTCTCATTCCTCCATCTGCCTGGAACAGACTGCTTCCAGCTGGAATTCTGGTACCACCTTAAATGTCATTTTTACAACAGGAATTTTTCTTAATTATTTAAGCTAAAATCCCTCCCAGTCATTTCTCCACCACCAATCCTATTTTATTATTTTATTATCCTTCGAAAGTTATTATAACTTAACACTTCACTCATTTTAGCCTACTCTTTAATAATGAGATAGCTTTGTCTTCTTTATTATAGTATTCCATAAGCCCAGGAAACACATATCAAATTCTCAGTAAGCCTTGTTGTATTATTAAATCAGTACAATTAGAGAATATTCTAATGTCATCTCTGTTGAAGAACCATATTAGCTATTCTTTTGACATCTGGTGAGGTTTTTCACTGATAACTATAGTCAATTAGTTATTGTGTTAAGCTATCCATTATGGTATCTATATGTCATTGAGACTTTATTAACACTATCCTGAACTGCCTCAGTTTCTCTGAATGTATGAATGGACACACCCTCTTACAACTATAAACCCTTCTAAACATGGAGTGTAGTTTGCCACACTTGAAGAATGGTAGTGACATGAAAGAGAAGACCCCAATATTTGTGACTGAGAGTGATTAGGACAGGTAAAGCAAACATATTGCACATGCCATTTTACCCTTCCATACATACCTCGAGATCTATTACCCTCTAAGATAATGTATTGAATTCATTTGACAACTGCCCATGGTCATTATGGCCAATATTTTATATTCCTCGTGCCTAGACGAAACAAAGCAGAATAACATCCTTCAGACAGATATTTTCATGTAATTTAACGGCTGATTACTGTAATATTTACTTATATAATTGATATTATAATACACGGTAGCTTACTGGATATATTTGAGTCAGGCCAGAGAATTACTGGGTTCAACTTCTAAGAATGGCAAAAATCTTTGAAGAGTCAGCCTTTTTTTTTTTTTTTTTTTATCAAAATGTTGTGGGAGCCATGGACAACCCAGAATGCTTTGGATCCTCTCTCAAGTAAAAGTACTAACATATCCCACTTCCTAATGCAGCATGAAAATATCCTTTCCTTTTAATATTCTATTTGGCAAGAGTTAATCATGAGACCAGCCCCCCATCAAATCCCAGCAGAACAATGAACATTGGGAAGGTGGCAGACGCAGGAAGTCCTCCTCTGGGTCTAACTGTCCCAGAGCATAGCTTTACCACTGAGCCAAGTCAGCATTTTCCAAAACAGAAAGCACAGTGACAGTCTCCCAGCTCCAGAACAGATGGTGAAACAGTACAGGCTGCAGCATTCCTTGACCTAGTCCTAGAAGAATCCAGAAGTAAAAGGAGGAGGGGATGGGTTTCAGGGCCAAACATACACAAGACAAAGAGGCAGGAAAATCCCGAGGTCCCAAAACTCTCTAACTGGATTGGGGGGTGGATGATTGGGAAATCTAAGTGACTCTCATCTCTCTCCCACATTGTTCTGAGATAATCAGAACCTGGTCCATTACTGTTGAAATAGGCACATCTGGTCAAGTATCCCCGCTGAGAAGAAAGTAAATGAACCCAGGACTTTACACACACACACAAACGCTATCTGGCCAAACTGGGAAGTCAGAATCTCTGATTTCTTTCCCTCGTGTCTCTGAACTGGTGGTTTACAAACTAAGATATTGCTTTCCTGAATTCTCTTTCTCTTTACTACCTTAAAAGTGTCACCATGCCTGGTGACATGAAAGTAAATAGACAGTAGCAGTACCTGGAGATGATATCTCATTCTCTCATCAAACACCAAGATGGCCATGAATTCAGCCCCAGTCTTTGGTCCCTCTGTACACACTATGGAGAGTGCATATATAAGCAGTGCAGTGTCATCCTAAAGTCTTTCCAAAAAATTGCGTGCACCCTGTGAAAAGTAGTATTTGGCGACCAAATGAATACAGAAAGATGTTGAGTATAGGCTAGCATTAAGAGAAAAAGAAGCCTTAGAAAAAGCCATCACAGCTGAGCAATTAATGAAAGCTACAACTGCCTTTCCCACTCCATCCTTCTACCATAACCAAGTAGAAGCAAGAAACTAGAGAAAGCCCAGTTGCCAAGGAAGATGCATTTCTACATCATGTCACTTGCTCCAAGCAGAGCCAAAGTCAAGTCTGTGCCATAAAGGGAAATCTTGGAAGGAATTGTCATTATAGTCCTAATTCTTTATGGACTACAGTGGAAAAGGGCAACCAGGGTCAGAGGGAGAGCTCAAAATGGCCCACCAGAAGCTATCAGTGGAAATTTGTTCTCGACTTAGAACTCACTATATTGCAAATTTTAAAACAAAGGATAATTAATGGGAAGTTTTCTTCTGACAAGTATTTCCTATGACTCCTCCCACCATGCAATCTGAGACTATCACTGAGCAGAGGGTACTGAGTCCTTTCACAGGGAGTCAAGATTTAAGGATGCAGCCCAGAAATAGAACACCCACCAAGTGTCTAGAAGGCTCCAGTACCCAAAGAAAAGCAAAAGCAAAGAAGCATAAGATGTATTTGTGGTGATATTGTGTTTCCCAAATCATTGTGCACCCTAATAAACTTATTTGGGGTCAGAGAACAGAACAGCCACTAGAAAGACATAGAGGCCAGAAAATGGTGACACTCACACCTTTAATGCTAGCATTCCAAAGGCAGAGATCCATCCGGATCTCTGTGAGTTCAGAGCCACACTGGAAACAGCCAGACATGGTGACTCACGCCTTTAATCCCAGGAAGTGATGGCAGAAAGCGGAAAGGTATTTAAGGTGTGAAAACCAGGAACTAGAGCTGGTTAAGCTTTCAGGCTTTTGAGCAGCAGTTCAGCTGAGATCCATTTGGACGAGGACTCAGAGGCTTCTGGTCTGAGGAAACAGGATCAGCTGAGGAATTGGTGAGGTGAGGAAGCTGTGGCTTGTTCTGCTTCTCTGATCTTCCAGCATTCACCCCAATAACCAGCTCCAGGTTTGTTTTTATTAATAAGACCTTTTAAGATTCATGCTCCATGTATTCTGAGCTGATCATGGTGTACATGGCTGTAACCCAGCACTCAAGAGACTAAGGCAGGATTTTGTCACATATAGTGAACTCCAGGCCATCCAAGACTACCTAGTGAGTTCTTATCTCAAACAACAACAAGGGCCAGGGTAACAGTAGTTTTGAGGTTGCAGTGATAGAGTACTTGCTCAGCATGGGTAAAGTCCTGGGTTCAGTCTGTGGTTATGTGTACATACTATATTCAATTCTGGGTTTTATATATGTGATATATATATATATATATATATATATATATATATATATAACTTTCTATATGTGTACAATCTCAGCAGATACAGAAAAAGAGAAGGGAAACCTTTTAATCAGATAGTACGACATCTGCTTCCTGTCACACCTGGGTCACAGATGTCTCAAAATGAATATGAAGAAGAAGAAGAGAACAACCCATAATGCTCCAAAGTCCCAGAATGTCTGCCACTTGGTGACTTGGGAATGACACTATGACTGGGCTCCAGATATTGACATGAAAATCAGTGGTTTAAAGGTTATTTGGGGTGTGGGGTAAATCAAAACCCATAAGGGAAAAAAAAACTTATAAAATGTTTATTTTTATCATCTGTATCTGTGGGCACAAAGATGAAATCAGTTATGAGCAAAGTGGGGCCAGTCTTATTTCTAAAGAATTACCTTAATAGTTTGTGGAAAGCCATAAGTTACTGCATTCAAGTTTCAAAAAAAATGTATCATGACTAAACTTCCACATAACTGAACACAATATATATTTCAATTCTGACATGCTCTTTATTGTAGAGACGAGCCCATGATTTAATTGTAATTGTTTGGCCTAACACTATCTAAATTTCACTTTCTAGTTCCTTGATCTTGTTTCTGATGTAAGTTTTTGCTATCCTTCAAAGTTGATGATTAATGTAGTTATTATTACTGAGAATAATTAAAATCCCTAAAACTTTACATATTAAATATACCATGAAGTAAGACAAATACATCCAAGTATAATTTGGGTCAGAGACTTCAAACAAAGTAGGGAAGCAAGAAAGAGATGTTCCTGGCATAGACAGATCATCTGCCCCAACACAGTTTCTCCTCCCATGAATAATTAAGGATAACGACGTAACATCAAATACCCATCATTTCACCCCTTTGCCTTCCTAAAGGAAAAATTGCATGTCACAGCCAAAACACCTCAAAAGAGAGGCAGGATATGAAAATCTGTTTCACTTCTTATTTTTACTAAGTCAGTTGCCATTTTATTTATTACTTTGGTTCACAATTTTATATTAGCAAAAGAAAAGGACATTGAAGAAAATAAGTAAGCTCAAAGCATCTTCTCACACTTGATGTTTTTCAATGTCTAAGTATAAATAAAAATGTCTGTCAAAGCCCCCTTCCACATTTTTCTAAGATCATAATTACACACATATTTAGTAACCCCATTAGGCAGAATGTGCTTTAGAAAACATTGAAGACTTAGCTCATTATGATTAGCATAATAATTAGGTCATTCATCAAGAAATACTATGAATAATTCATTCTAATTAAGTAAGTGATAGAATAGTTAATCAATCATCAGTGCCAGAACTCAGCAAGTTATAGACTGCAATCAATTCTGGAATACTTCACTTCCAGTTATAACTGGATAAATTAAAATGTGACTAAATGCTTGCCCCAGGACTAGATACTCAGTAGATTCACCTGTATGGACAGTTGACTCTGCTGCTGTGTTTCTTGAAGAACAGAAGAGAGTTAACAAATTAGAGACATGAGAAGAATGTGTCTACTGCCTTGACAGCCACTCTCTACACATTCTATTACTTTCCCCTAGCTTAGCTGGATGAGGAACCTTAGCAATAGGTGCTGGATATTATGTATTATATAGGAAAAAATATTATTGGGAAAAAACAGATAGCAGAAACCAAATCCCCAATTCTGTTAATGCCAGAGAAAATGATTCTGAGAATGAAGTATCTTGTTCCACATCTGTCTGCCCATGTGTTCACATAGGGAAGCAAAGAGCCTCCTTACAAGGCCTGTTGGGATGCTGAGCTTCAGAACAATCTATTATTAAGTATCCTACTGCTCTTTCTGGCTTAGCCTGAAGGAAAACAGCTCAAGAGCTATGGTTTATTTCCCTAGGGAATGATAAAAGATCATTTTAAGATTTTAATAAAGGATTGATGCTAAGAGCCAGGAGACTAGCACACAAATTCCTACCTAGCTGAGAAAATGATTTATTTAAAGTTGAATCAAACTGTGTCTCTTATTATTCTTGGTCAAGTAGGCTCTAGACTTTGGAAAGACCAAATGGAACCTTGTTTCAAAGGGAGAGTAACTAACACCAAAGCATTAAGAGCTATGAATAACTTAATTGAACCAGGCCATGTTTCTTGCACAGACAGGAGAACATATGGGATCAATAAGCATTTTGCTCCAATGCAGACTGCCTGACCCACTCCCCAGTTAACGTGCTAGCCAAAGGCCTCACCTCATATTGCTACTACTCCAATATTTAGTGCTATTTAGAGCAGTGATGCTCTCTGACTCTTACACTTATCTAAGTAGCATTGAAGTAAAAAGTCTGCACCATCCTGCTCTATTCCATTTATATATGTATATATACATATGTATAAGATTTTATTATATGTAAGTTATATATGTTCAATTTAGAGCAATTTAAAAATATGATTAAGCAAGAGAAGTTCTACATAACCTACAATCCAGCAAATTTGATGCATCTTTTCTCTTAGTTTCTTGTTATTCATAATGGTGGCTATTAACCATACTGAATTTTGCCCCTTTGCCTAGTGGTAGAAGAGCCTCATCTTCCCAGGTAAGCTCAGAGATGGAACCTGAAGAAGAAGAAATATTTAATACTGAGGGCAGAGCATAGATAGACTACCTGGAGTTGCTAGTCTTTGTGGACTTAATGGAGATGTTTTGATACTCCATGTTACTTTTCTTAGTAATAAAAATCAAGAGCCATGGTAACTTGTGTTCTTTACACTTTGAGCCTTCTTGTAGCAATGAAAACAGATTTATCACTTATTCACTAATAAATACCCACTTAAAAGGCAGCAACCATAGTCAAGAAGAAAAGGAGAAAGAGGAGGAAGAAGAAGAGGAAGAAGAAGAGGAAGAGGATGATGATGAGGAGGACTACAAGGATAAGGATAAGGAAGAGAACTCAGGACAAGAAAGATGAGAATAAGGAGGAGGAGGAGGAGGAGGAGGAGGAGGAGGAGGAGGAGGAACTTTGAGCCAAAGTCCTCAGAAACTAAAGCTTAACTCTCTCTACACTACCATGAACAAAATTATCCCAGGCTATCTAGTTCCCCAAAAGGAATCCAGCAAACTACAGTAGCGGCTTCAAAAACAAGGACCAAAATTGAGAAATTTGTCCATTTACATCTTTGGGATAAAGACCCACATGTGCAATTATAACCATTCTCTCCCTAATGGGTACATCACTAATGTACCTACAAATAAAAATCATGGGGCTGGGCCTAGAAACATATACATGCAGGCAAAACTAAACAGACTCAGCAGGTTGTATTTATATGTCAATTTATTTACATGTATTTGTTTACATATAACATGTATTATTGCATTATATATTATATATATATATAAAATAATGGTTAAAGAACAGAAGGCTGTGAATTTTGGGGGATTTTGAAGATGGGAAAGATTGGAGGAGAGAAATTATATAATTATATTTTAATTAAATTTAAAAATTATGAGGCTGGAGAGATGGCCCAGCAGTTAAGAGCACTTACTGCCCTTGAAGAGGATCTGGGTTTGATTCCCAGCATTAACACTGTGTCTCACAACTGCCTAAAGTGCCAGTTCCAAGGTATTCTACACACTTTTCTGACTTCTGCAGGCTCCTACACATGTGATTCATATACATATCTTCAGGTACAAACACATATACATAAATTTAAAAAAAATCTTAATACTTAGAAGTAGTTAGCCAATTGTATTCCATTGTATTCCACATTTTGAGGAGTGTGTCTGTGTGTGTGTGTGTGTGTGTGTGTGTGTGTGTGTGTGTGTGTGTGCTTTTTTCTTTTGTTTTTAAGAGAGAGAAAGAACATGAAGTTGGTGGGTAGAGGGAGGAAGGATCTGGAAAAATCTGGTGTAGAAGAAAGATATTTTAAAATACAAAACTTTATTAAGTTTTAAAGATTCATAAAATTAAAAGATGAATCTTTAAAAAATCATTAAAAAATTATGACTATAATTTACTTTAATATAATAGGGAGGAGGCAAGCAAATGAAACAAGACTGGCCATGAGCTTGATTATTCTGAAGCCAAGTACATGAAAGTTTATTGTAATATTCTCTCCATTTTATTTGTTTCTATTTAATTGTTTTTATCTAATTTTGTGATTAAAAAAAACAAAAAACTTTTAAAACCAGAAGGCATCATGCAAGATTTCAAAGAAGAAAGGTTAACAGCAGTCTTGCCCAGCTATGACGTCTACAAACCATACCAACCCAGTATGTTACGATACCCCTAAGGGTGCAGTAGTAGCATACATAATTTGGCAGTTACCAATAGCTCCCTAAGGGGCTTAGAACCCACTCAACAAGGGAACCCGTGCCTGGTACAGGAAACCTAGAGAACCACCCATGGCTAGTGAAGTCATTGTTACTTAAGGAGAACCTACAACCTCTAATTTACTAAACTAGTATAATCCCTAACAACCATCTCTAAGTCTGTATACACACAGATAAGTGTAATCTTTACCCCTCATCAATGAAACTTCTCTTTGCAACAGACAGAGACCACTACAGAAGACCGAAACCAATCAAAACACAGAGATTTGGAGCCCAATTCCAATGGATACCTCTCCAAACTCCCACACCTTAAGCTCAGGGAACATTCCAGAAGAGGAGGCAGAAAAAAGACTGTGAGAGTCAGAGGATCAGGGAATTTGCTGTGAGATTGTGTCTCCTAGTAGTATCAGAAACTATACCCATAAAGTCTCACCCACATGACTGTCCAAGAGTGAGCTAAACAAGGATGACACCAATGAACATACCAAATTGAATGGATAAGAAACCACAAGGCCTCAACCTGACACAAAGCTCTATAGGCACCCGAGGAAAGCTGAAGGCAGAAGAGATAGTTTCCCCAGGGAAGAGCATGCCAATTGGTTGTCCAGTACCAATGGTTGACCCTAGAAATATACATACAAGTAACATTGTATGAACTGAGCAAGATATATATATATATATACATATATATATGTATATGTATATATGTATGTGTGTGTGTGTGTGTGTGTGTTTGTGTGTGTGTGTATACATATACATGTGGGCATGCAATAACAGTTCATGAAACACAGCATGAATTTGAGGGAGAGTAGAGAGGGAAATATGAGAAGGTTTGTAGGGAGAAAATGGAAAGGGATAAATCTTATAATTATATCATAATCCCTAAAATAAAATAGCAAAAAATACATCAATTTAAAAAATCATCTGTAGCACGAATCTTAAAAGTTCTTATTAATAAAAACAAACCCAGAGCCAGGTATTGGGGTGAACGCTGAAAGATCAGAGAGACAGAATACACCAAAGCCAACCTCACTCACCTCACCAACTTCTCAGCCAATCCTGTTTCCTCCAACTGGAAGCCTCTGAGTCCTCATCTAAATGGATCTCAGCTGAACTGCTGCTCAAAAGCCTAAAAGCTTAACCAGCTCTAGTTCCTGGTCCTCATGCCTTATGTACCTTTCTGCTTCCTGCCATCTCTTCCTGGGATTAAAGGCGTGTGTCACCATGCCTGGCTGTTTCCAGTGTGGCTTTGAACTCACAGAGATCTGAATGGATCTCTGCCTCCAGAATGTTAGGATTAAAGGTGTATGTGCCACCATTCTGGCCTTTATGTCTATCTAGTGGCTGTTCTGTTCTCTGACCCCAGATAAGTTTATTAAAGTGCACAATATATTGGGAAACACAATATCACTACAATCATCTATTCCTATAATTTGCTTTAAAGTAATACAATAGAGGAGGCAAACAAATGAAACTGGATTGGCCATGAGTCTGATTGTTTTTAGTTAAGTACATGAAAGTTCTCTATAATATTCTCACCACTTCATTTGTTTCTTTCATTCTATTATTAAAAAAAAAACTCTTAAGCTAAAATCTCTAGAGTCTGCTAACACCATTTGGTCCTACAAAGGAGGAAACCACTAAAAGTCATGCCCAGGTTGTTTCATACCTTCTTAGGAGACTTTGCTGAGGGCTTCCCTAACATCCTCTGCTCTTAGCACTTAAAAATCATTTCCTCCCTCAGCTTGCATCTACCTGATCCACAACTGCTATGAATTTCCCAAGGTTTGCTTGGTTGATGCATACTCCTCCTTAGAAAGCCTTATCCTAGCGTCTTCCTCCTTCCCAAGGAATGCCAGTGTCTCTATTAAACACTACTATAGAATTCCACACGTATCCTTGTCATACTGAATTATAGGTATCTGCTTACCTGTCTGTCTCCTGTCTTTTGCTAAAATCTATAATAAAATTCAAAATATTTCAGTTAGAATATATATTTTATTTGTGTTGAGAAAACACCATAGACCACACCCTTTCAGTTTTCTTCAGACCATGCTATTTATCCGTCACTGCTTTGGATTTGATATTTGCTCTATGACTTTTCTAATTTTGATGGTTGTTTGTCAGTTAGAGAGGCTTGGAATAAAAAATGTTTATATCAAATCCAGAAATGTCTTCATCCTATGTGTTTCTTCTAAACTATGCTCAAAATTGAAAGTGTCTCTTTTCATCCACTTGTGTTTGGTAGTAGGCAACAAGGCAAAAGCATTCTCCCTGGAAACATCCTAAGTTCAATTGATAGATTCATTGGATCCATTTTCTATTTTCCATATTACAATCTGAAACAGTGTTGCTTAAATTTCTCATACGATGTAGTAGGAATCTTTTCTTCCAGCTTCCAGTCATGCTTTCCTTAATCTTTCTTTCTTTTTTTTTTTTTTTTTTTTTCTTTCGAGACAGGGTTTCTCTGTGTAGCTTTGCGCCTTTCCTGGAGCTCACTTGGTAGCCCAGGCTGGCCTCGAACTCACAGAGATCCGCCTGCCTCTGCCTCCCGAGTGCTGGGATTAAAGGCGTGCGCCACCAACGCCCGGCTCCTTAATCTTTCTTAATCCCTCATCAATATCCTACTTTATACTCTTAACTTCTGCTAACCTGGTCTTCAAGAACTTTTAAATTTATATTAAACGGGGCTAGAGACATGACCCGGTGAGTAGGAACTCTTTTTGCTGCATTAGAACCTAAGTTCAAATTCCAGCACATAAAAAGTTAAGTATGGCTTTGTATGCCAGTAACCCACCACACTGTGGGATCAGAGACAGGAGGGTCACTGGGGTGGGCTTCCAGCATGCTTGCTTCAGGTTTGGTAAGTTATGCCTCAAAGGAATAAGGCAGAGAGCCATACAGCAGAATATCTGCTGTTCTCTGGCCTCTGAGAGCATGTGTATCCAGGTGCATGCAACTTTACCCACACGTGCACATATACAAACAGCACACAAACATGTTCATTAATTATCAGGTAATGAATCAAGTAATTCATTAATTGATTAATTAGCTAAGCTTCTACACACCATCTGGTCCATATGTTGTACAACTCTTCTTACAGCAGCAGTTCAAGTCTACAGACCAAATTATATGTTTCTTCTTCTCTGTTACTTCACAACAACATGTTATAAAACTAGTGGCTTAAAGCAGCAATAATGGAATGCTAATATTGGTGTTGGCTGAGGTATTGTGGGCAAGCAATGCAATATATACACACCCAGAATACACATCAATCCCATCAGACTATGACATTTCCCTTCCTAGAGTTGAAGGACTTAATGTAATCAGCCAGGTATTATGTGTCTGGTTGGCCACTGTGCTGGCTAATTTTATGTCAGCTTGACACACAAACTAGAATTGTCTGAAAGGATGGAACCTCAACTGAGAAAATGCCCCATAAGATCTGGCTATAAAGCATTTTCTTAATTAGTGATTGATGAAAGAGGGCCCAGTCCATTGTGGGTGGGGCCACCCCTGGTGGTCCTAAGTTCTATAAGAGCAGGCTGAGCAAACCAGGAGAAACAAGCCAGTAAGAAGCACCTCTCCATGGCCTCTGTATCAGCTCCTGCCTCCAGGTTAGCCCTATGTGAGTCCCTGTCTGGACTTCCCTCAATGATGAATAGCAATATGGAAGTGTAAGCCAAATAAACCCTTTTCTCCCTAACTTGCTTTTCGGTCATGGTGTTTCGCTGCAGCAGTAGAAACCCTAAGACCTAGAATGAATCCATACTTAGAGGCTCATCACTGGTGATAGTTTGAACATTCAGCAAGAAATACAGTCTGTGCAGCTAGACTCATGCTTAAGGTCTATTTTTGCCACTGTAGCTGTTTGTTTCGTGTTTCCATCGTTCCGACCCAAGAAGAATTAAGGACAGAGGGCAGCTGGTATCTGCACGCCAAGCTGTCTTGTTCCTTTAGTGATTCAGAGGCTCTTTTGCAGTTAATGCTTTCTGATGAACATTAGCACTGAACTTGAAGATCCTCCCTCATTTTGTGCTCTTTAGCATAGGGCCATCCCTCTGTCTCTGTCCTGTACCCTTCATTCCTAACCGGCTAGTGGCCTTCTTTTTATTGCTATATGAAATTAACTCGGGGGCTGGAGAGATGGCTCAGCGGTAAAGAGCACTGGCTGCTCTTCCAGAGGACCCAGGTTCAGTTCATAGGAATCACATAGTAGCTCACAACTGTCTGTAACTCACATTCTAGTGGATTCGACATCTTCATACAGATAGATATATATGCAGGCAAAACACTGATGCACATAAAAAATGTTTTAAAGAAAGAAAATAACTTGAGCCAGGGGGGTGGGGGCACACGCCTTCAATCCCAGCACTTGGGAGGCAGAAGCAGGTAAAACTCTGTGAGTCTGAGGCCAGCCTGGTCTACAGAGACAGTTCCAGGACAGGCTCCAAGGCTACACAGAGAAACCGTGTCTCAAAAAACCAAAACCAAAATAAACAAACAAACAAAAACAAACTATTTCTTAAGTTGTTTGTTTCCTTCTCATTCTCTCAGTCACTCCTGCTCTAAATGAGGACATCATGGTACTTGAGGTTTCTAGGTTTCAACAGCATTATAGACCCTGTATTTAGCAGTTCCCATATGTAACATCTAAACTGGTCTTTAAAAGATGGGATAATCTTTATTCCCAAATTCCAGTCACCTAGAGAAACAATGGTAAACTTTACTGAGAAAGAACTGGGGAAATTATTACTATATATAGTTTCTATGCTATGGAAAGTCCTTTTCTAGTGAGAATTTCGTCTCTTCTCCATCCACTGATGAAGTCTAGATGTGAAAACACACCCAAACTAGACCCAGCCTTATCAACTCTTGGTAAGAAAGGTGTCTGGCTAAGAGTCAGAACTGCTTCAGGCAGACAGTGGAACCATAGTGAAGATTGGTTCATTAATTCTTTCATAGCATTCTTGGGTTCCTGCATCAATATGTAAGTTGTTTGTCAGCAAATACCTACATATATTTGCACTCGATCTTTACTTCAGTTTGCATGGTTATACAAGTGTTCTGTTTCTTATCAGCTCCTTTTAGCCCTGGGTTGTCCCCACCACCACCCCATACACCCACTCTTCTGTGAGTGTAGCACTGCTTTGAAACTGAGTCCTATTCCATTGAATCTGTGTTTCTCTTAATGACAGATAAGCAGTTTGCCTCACTTCATCATTACCAGAAACAATGGCATAATTCATATTTTTTGGATGTGAGAATTTCAGTGGCTTGTGTAATCAAGAGCATTTTTCTTGGGCTACATGGAAGAAATCCACTTAGTTTTATTAAATATCAGGATCTCCAAACAGAATACACTCTAGCTACACTCCAATCATGGTCTGAGGATTCCCTAATCCCCCACATTCCTACCCACAAGTACCATTATCCAGATAGCTTAGAGTGATAATTACAACAGAGAAGTCTCATTTCTCTTTGAGCTTCTAATTATCAGTTGCTGGAATATTCTGACATATGACTCGTTACCTTTTAGAATTTTTTCCTCTCTAAATTATACCTTTAAACTCTTTGAATGTTTTCCCAAATTTCAGTGAAAATGGCACATCCCCAGAGTTCAACTTTCTCTTAGTCGGACTCTGAATATGTTCATGATTGCTCCAATACCAGAAGATAAGTGGACCGCAGTGGGTGGAGTCAGAGTCATCAGAGCTAATGGTCTTAGATGATTGCATCAAATATAGCTTACTCTTGCAAAAGTCCACAAAATGCTTAATAATGGGGGAAGCCTGGGAGAGCTGTTCACCAACCAAGTAAAGAGCCCAAATTTTCTTTACTCCACAGTAAATTCACTGCTGGTTCTTATATACATGAATTCAACCTGGGCTCACTATTTGGCTCCTCCAGACTATTGATCTGTTCTTATACCCCAGCAGAGCCACACAAGGTTTATGACCATATTAGTGCTCTTGAACTTAGCAATAAGATTATAGTCACTTATTTTTATGTAATTTTCCAAACACCACTGAAAAATTATTTTCAAATCTTCAATAACATTTTATATTTTATATTCAATTTAAATGTTATGCACTGCCCCCTTGTTTTTCCTACCAGAAAATGGGTTACCCTGACCAATTAGTGGCATGCCCACCACATTGGCTGCCTAAGAGCATGCAATCCATAAATACTGCACAAAAACCAACCAAAAGGACTTCTTGAACACGAATGTTGAGTTTTAACAATCATAATTACAACAGAATGAACTCTGTAGCTAACGATACAGCCTGCTGGCCCAGGAGGAGGAAGGGCCTTGCACAAATTCCTACTCTAAAAGTCAGCCCTATTACTTAATTAAAAATTGGAAATTGGCTCAAGCCTGATGACCAGAGTTCAATTTCTGGAACCTACATAGTGGAAGGAGAAAGTTGACTCCCTCAAGTTGCCCTCTGGCCGCCATATGTACACCACAGTATGTGATGTCATATATGTGTGCACCCACAAAAATAAAATCAATGAATGTAATATAATTAACCAATGGTTGCTAGGTGAGGGAAAGTCAGTTTTCATCAGAGATTTGGCCCCTGAGAGTTATCCATACTCCAGTAGATGGTCCTACACACCCATGAACATTCAGGGAGCACTAAGGGGACTCAATGGGTTTTCTCTTTGAAGGGCATGAAGTCAGAAGAGGAAAGTGATGGGAGGGAAGGAATTAAAAGGGAAGGGATGAGAGAATGGTTGCTTAAAACATATTATATCCATGTGAAAAATTCTCAAACAACAAAAAATAAAGCAATATAAGTACCAGTTACTTTATTGTACATGTATCACATTAATAGCTACTGATTGTTCCTTTGTAATATCACAATTCATGAGTTTAGGGAAGGGTGTTTAACTTCACATTTTATATTTCAGATGGGATGGTTTTTATAGTGTGCATGGTGTGCATGGTGTGCATGGTGTGTGTGTGTGTGTGTGTGTGTGTGTGTGTGTGTGTGT
>CABHPP010140503.1:0-13146 GCA_902168425.1 Peromyscus attwateri | reverse complement strand
GTGTGTGTGTGTGTGTGTGTGTGTGTGTGTGTGTGTGTGTACATTGCTGAAATTTGAGTGTTTTTCTTCCAATTTCCATGGCTAATGTGGTGGTATTAAAAGTGAATGAACTAGATGAGGTAGAGATGGAGAAGTGTAAGGACCTGACTTCATGATTATGAAGCTTATGATAACCATAAAAAACCTGAGCTTAATGTGAGGTGACCTCCTTCCTTCTCACCAACAATCTCTTATTTCAATTTTCTGAGTTGAGCAAGTAGATACTGAAACTATCAGCTTCATACATCTCTAGAGTCTCCATGACTTCTAAGATTCCAAGGTTCCTATAGAGTGTGCAGGGACAGACAGGAAGAAGGGCCAGTGAAGAGTGTTCCCTAAATAATGATTACCTATCTCACATTCATTTTTATACTTTATTGATTCTGTTGCTATTGAGTGCAGAGTCACTTGTTACACATGCATACATCCTGCATGGTGAGAGGGGTGGGTCTTCTTGAGATGCATAGTCCATTCAGTGAGTTGAGAATGGAGCAGAACCCCATATTCTGCTTCATGCCTGGAAGACTCCCTGGTGATGCCAGTGCTGTTGGTCACAGAATTCACTTTGAGAAACCCTGAAGAATACAAACAAAGCAGATCTGATTTTTAGCTTCTCTGGAGTCCACAGTCTTGCAGCTGACACAGACTTAGATGCTAATGACTCATATTCAAGGCATCAGAAAGTGAGTACAGGAGAGGAGGCTGGAGACGCAGGCCGCCCTGAGGTCTCAACAGACAATTCGTCATGTGAGTCACTGCCAGCATTTCACTTCAGATACTTTAAGGAGGATATATAAAAATCACCAGTCAATAAGTCACAAAATAAATTAAATGTGCATTCTCAACTCCCTGGCTCTTCTCTTGCCTGTTTTTGCCACACAGTTGGAGAACAATGTTGGCAACAAGCAGACATCTGTTTCTTGGTAGCAGAGAGAGCAGTAAAGAAACATGTGCTTCATAGATAAGTGCTGTAGGATGTCTTTCTGTATGCTGTGAATATGTGTGGCTCCCACTGGATAATAAATAAAATTGTTTTGGCCTACGGCAAGAAATCTTATAGCCAGGTGGGAAATCCAAGCAGAGATACAGAGAGAAGAAGGGGGAGTCGGGAGAGACACAAGCCCGCTGCCCAAGGAGCAACAAGATGTCAGCGGACCAGTAACACCACAGCCACGTGGCAACATATAGATTAATAGGAATGGGTTAATTTAAGATGAAAGAGCTAGCTAGCAAGAAGCTCAAGCCATAGGCCATACAGTTTGTAATTAATATAAGCCTCTGTGTAATTATTTTATAAGTGGCTGCGGGACCTCGGGTGGGAGAGATTCCTCCCAACTGTGGGGCCAGGTGGGACACAGAGAAACTTCCCTCAACAGATAAGAAGACAAACAATGCTAGCTTCCTCCTGGTTTCTGCAAACATATTCTTATACTGGGTGGCTGTTCACCATGGCAGGGATGTCTCCTCGCAGAAGTTAGTAAAACTGTCAAGTCAGAACACCTTGGTTGTTATCAGTCAGCCTGGGCCACTCTCATGTGTAGGTGTCTGGGTGTCAGCCTAGAGAAAAGACAAATGCAGGTCTGCCCACACACTCAGCAGTGAATTGCTTTGGAAAATTCCTGGGCGTGTGGCAGGTTGTTTTTCTGGACTCTTAATAGATTAGCAATGTCAATGTTATACCCTCAAAATGTCAGTTTAGGAACTTGGAAATCATTGCAACAAAATACTAAGTCACAGAACTGGACTGCACGGTTGATGTTTCTTATGTGTTCTTCAGGACACAGGACATTTGCATTTACAAATGTTCACAACCTTGTTGATGAAGAAGTCTTCTCTGGGTTTAGCTTAGATCTATCTGCTTATCAGAAAGAAAATTCTCAGTCTCATCCCTTGTCTGCTTCTCAGAACCATTACAGTGGCGGTCTGCTCTACAGAGAGAATGGAGGTGAAGGAATCAGTAGGACATCAGGCTTAAGGCTTTGGGTAACTTTTCAGAACAGTACATTTTCACACATAAAACACAGATAGTCAAAAAATGATTATAGTTATCTTCTAGGATATTGTAATGATTTAAAGAAAAAATTGTATATCAAAGACCTGTGAAAGCTGTAAATTGATGATGGTGATAACCAATATTTATTGAACAATCTTATGTACCTGGAATTTTCCACTACTAATTCAGCACTCAAAATAATTCAATGAAATAGGATCATCATATTATAATAAGAAAACTTGAGCTAGGAAGGTTGAATACTTTGCCAGTGACCATACTGCAATTAACAAGCCAAGCTAATATTTAGTGTGGGGGGGGAGCAGTGCACACTAGTGTGCACATGCAAGGACATGTGTGTTAGGTCAGAGGACACCTCTCTGGAGAGTTGATTCTCTTCTGCCATCTTGATGATCCAGAGGTCAACCTCACATCATCAAGTATATTTAGTAGTTTCTCTACTTTCTGAGCAATCTCAACAGTCCTATTGTTAATTTTTGAGTTTCAACAATATCCATCACCTATCTCTACCACCACCAACTCTTCCCAGCCTCTGGGAATCATTCTTCTATTCTCAATTTCTATGAAATATACTTCCTTAGGATCCACATGTGAGTGAGAGTCTATGCGATGCTCATCTTTCTGTGTCTGGCTTATTTCACTTAGTATAATGATCTTCATTGACATCCTTGCTATCATAGAGGGCAGGGTTTCCTTTTGTGTCTGAATAATATTCTGTAGTGGGTAGCTGTTTGAGCCATGCCCTGAAGTACCACCCCTAGTGAGGCAGCTGTAATTGTTACACCTGCCTATGACCTTGAGGTACCAGCCTCTGGGGCATGGCCACTGGGGACCCTTAAGACCTGGGATGCAGGTACACCTCTTCTTCTTGGCTACCTCATGGTCCTGTATGCTGAGATCTTGGACCAAACCATTCTGCGTGGGACATAGTTCAGCTTTTCTGGACCCTACGATAAATCTCCTGTGGTTGTGAGTTTACCCCCAAATAAATCCCTTTGATCATTAAATAGACTCTGTGGATTTATCCCATTATCTGGTGCCCAACATGGGACAAACTCCAAAGGCCCAGATGGCCCCCACCTCAGCCTCTGTGGCTACAGTGGTGCACTTCCCATATTTCCCTATCTCTTTTAAAATTCCCACCCCTCCTGCCCCAGAGTCAGAGAGTCTGCTCCCTGCTGCCTCACAGCTAAGTTGTTTTATCTTGTTCACTGCTGAGGGGGTCAACGTGAGTGCTGCCCACATGGCCTGCAGCTTCCTCTTTCTCGCGGCCCACACTGTGGCGTGGACCAATGACACCAACAATATTTTACTGTGGATATATAAGCCACATTTTCTTTATCAGTTCATCAGCTGATGGATACTTAGGTAGTTTCCAATTCTTGACTATTGTCAATAATGCTGCACTGAACATGGACATGTAGACATCACTTCAGCAGACTGATTTCATTTCCTCTTGTTACTACTTACTCAGAAGTGTAGTTGCTAGGTCATATAATGGCTCCAATTTTTTTTGAGGAAATTCAAAAATGTTTTCTATAATCACAGTGTTCAAGGGTTTCCTTGTCTCCACATCCTTTTCAGCATTTGTCTTCTACATTTTCAATAAAAGCTCTTTTCATTCAAGTGTGGTAGGATGGCATTGTAGGTTTGATTTGCTTTTCTCAGATTAGTGACACTGAGTTTTTCCTACCTTTCTAGGTCACATGAGTGTTTCTTTTATGAAATATCTTCACATATATGTTGCCTATCTTTCAATGGATTTGTGTTTGTTGTTTGTTATGCAATTGTGTTTTGGAGTTCACTTTTATATTCTCTTTATAATTTCATATTGTCAACATTAACCTCTTGCTAGATCTATAATTTGAAAATATTTCCCCCATCCTTTAAGTTCTTCTTCACTCTGTCAATAGTTTCCTTTGCTGTGCAGAAACTTCATTGTTTAATGTAATCTTTTAGTCCATTTTTGCCCATTCCAAGGTATGAAGCATCTGCTCTGCACTTTCTTCTAATAGGTTTATAGTTCCAGCCTTACCTTAATCCCTTTTGAATAGCAACAGGTGAGAGGTAGTGATCTAGCTCCTGTATCTACATGTGATACCTAATTTTGCCACATCCTTTATTGAAAAGGCTATTCCTAAAGCTCCCCAATTTTCTCTTGGGAAGTCACATCTCATTCACTGATAATAGTCATAATAGAGTGTCAAAATAGACTATGGGTATAGTTCAATGTCAGAGTATCTTCAGAGCATACACAAAGTCCCGGGCTCAACACCCAGCACTGGAAAAAGCAATGAATAAGTAAACAAATACATAAGTAGATAGGTAGGTAGGTAGGTAGGTAGGTAGATAGATAGATAGATAGATAGATAGATAGATAGATAGATAGATAGATAGAGGTGATAAACAGGTAGCATTTATAGGAGTTCAAAGACCAGACTTCATTACACTCAGCCGACATTGCAGGGGGTCATAATTACCAGAGTTGGAGGAAAAGCTGTGACTCTTTAAAAAGAAACCACTCTCCATTCATTCAGGAGTCTCGCTTTCATCTGATCATTCCTCCCTTGAGATATTTCATTCTGTTTCTTTTTTTTTTTTTTTGTCTCATACATCTCTTTCTGTTTCAAGACATGGTTTTCCCAACCTTCAAATTGTTAAACCTTCACAAGTTGCTGATAAATGTCCTTTCTGCTTGTTAGCCAGTACTTATTTCTGTGTGATTAAAGACATAGCCCCCAATCCAAAGCTCTCACACCAAACCAGTAAATCCCATTGGATCCTAAAAGGTCATACACTGTAAATATTAATATGTATACTGCGTCTCTTCACCAGCCTGCAATGATATTAATCCATGATGCCCTTTGAGTTCCTATTACTTCTGCCTTCTAAAAACAAATGTAAAAATTATTTCTCAAGTGGTAATTCAAAAATCCCTACAAAAGTCATGGATTTAAAGTAAACTAGTCCCTTGGAAAATTAAATTACAGAACTCATTGGCATCTTTGAAATCACTTTCACCCTAACTTTACATAAATAAGAGTGTCATAAATATTTGAGGAAAATTTCACCTACAAGACTTACACTGTACACTTTCCTCTTCTTTTGATACATGAATCAACACTGTGGAGATACAGTGCCTTGTGGTCAATTCCTATGAAATATAAACTGCAAATGAGACACTAGAGACAAAATTTGTCTTGCTGAATTCTGCTGTTTCAAAGTTAAAAAAAAAAAAAAACCACCCATACTCTGCTAGGGAGGCATGGTGGTCTACGAGCATCATGAACTTCAAGGAGTGAGAAGTTCTCCAGAGAGGCATGGCTCCAGAACAGTTTTCATTTCTTCTCATTTCCAAAAAAAAAAAAAAAAAAAAAGCATTCATCTGCTGCCTGAGAACGTGACTTTCTCACTCCCTCTTGACACCTTTCTATTTATGAAAATGAAAATGAGAAAGAACAAAGTGCTCTGAGCACTGAAAGCCACGCTTTAGCTTTAGGAAAAGAGGTTGCAAGAAGAGGTACATGATCTGTATGGGAGAAGGGCGGGAAGCCAGAGTGGGCCAGGCTTTTGTTGAAACCGCTGCCATTCACCCTAGGCATGGCTAGAAAAAAAGAGACAAAATACAATAAACACAGCACACAGGGGAAATATACTCAGGGCTAACGACATTTTATTTTACTTCCCTGCGCATGTAAACAAAGATGGTCTAGAGATGTGCCTCAGTAGTTAAGCCCTTAGCTAGTCAGACCAAATGTGTACATGAGGAACACTCCCTGAGCTAAAAGTATTCCTTCATTCTATCAGTTTGCAGTTTGAGGCTTGGAGGTTTGTGGCTTGATTTATTTTATTTCTGTTTTGTTGTTGTTATTGTTGTTTGTTTGTTTGTTTGTTTTGGTCTGAGGTTTGTTGGGTTTTTTGTTAATTTGTTAGTCTGCTTGTCTTAAATATTTTGGCAGAGTACATTAAGCACATACTGAGTTTAAATCAGTATTTTGTTACAAGCTGGAAGACCACCTTATAATACATCACAGGGTTCTGTGAGTGATATTAGTATGCTAATCTTGTCAATATGCTCAAACAAAAGCATAAAACACCATATTTTAGCACAGATAAGACACTATCAAAAATACTCTTTATATGTTAAATTCTGATAAAGTACATAAAGGTAATTTGGTCAAATAATTTGAGGACTAATTGATGAACTACAAGTTTTCCTTAAGTTGGAAGTTTTAAACCATCATTTTCTAAAGATAGGAGAATGAAAAGGGAGGCATAAAATGTCCTCTGCTTTTCTTTGAAACATGCAGATAGAAGTGCTTCTGAAGTGTGTGTGTGTGTGTGTGTGTGTGTGTGAGAGAGAGAGAGAGAGAGAGAGAGAGAGAGAGAGAGAGAGAGAGAGAGAGAGAATTGAAACTTGAGAACATCATTTTTCACTGAAGACGTTAGCCTGGGTATACTGTCATTTATGAGAATGGAAACAAACCCCATTTTCTTTTACATATAATGGCGGCTTCTAGGCTCTGCTGTTTTAATCAAATGCAATTTTGACTTTCTTTCTCATGCTCAGATCGTCATAGCTTGGCCAGAGGGAGCTCTTTTTAAGTTGGCTCCTGAGACCTGTCAACACCACATCAGAACATTTCAAACTGTACTTATTTTTTTGGCAACAAAAGTTTCTACCCAGATCTTGAAATATCTTTTCCCCAAGACAGAGAATAAACCCTTCCTAAACATTCTGACATTTTCAACTAGATTTTACTGTTTCCTTATGATCTTTTCTATTGAGGTTATAGCCCTTCACAAAATGATAACTAAAGCTCTTATTCATATGCTCATTTGATTTTTAAAAATTTCATACATTAAAATGAGTATAGAAGATAGAATATTCTGAATGATTTATGATATTTTTACTCTGTCTAATTTTATACACATTTTATCCAATCCCGAGATCCTATTTTAGATCAAGATTTCTAACTATTCCCAAGAAACCTCAGAACCAGCCTAGTTTTTATAAATCTGTATTCCTAGGAGTTTCTCTTATCTTTAATCAGTTTTATAATTGCTTTTCACTTAAAGTAAGATAAAAATATTTACAGACAGCTACTTGGCAAATTCTAGGAAATATGCTTTGTTCCTCTATGCATATAGACAAAAATGTCAGTCTTTTGTAGTTAATTTTTCAAATTTAATAGTAACATATGTGCAAATAATAAAACCAATTAAAATTGTAAAGCAGCTAGATGAGGTGCTGGGCACCTATAACTTCATAACTCAAAGAGGCTAAAGCAGGAATTTCATGAGTTTGAGGCTGTGCTGTACTACATGAGACTGTCTAAAAAATAGTGAGTGAGTGAGTAAATATATCTGGAAATATTTTTAAGTCTTTTGTTCTTAGAAACCAAGACGAGTGTCTTTTAAAAAAATCAACATTTAAGTTCAGTATCTAAGCCCTCATAAAAGAAGCATCTTTTATCTCTCTGACAATGTGCTTAATGGGCCCCTACGGAGCTAGATTAATTGAAACTAGTACTTTCATTTGCGTGATTGTTTACATATAGTAGAAAGGACCCCTATAGATGCTGTAGCAATACTCAGTTAGAGGCACCTATTGTTACAGAAAATTATACTGATTATCTTGCCAGAGAACCTCAAGTTAATTGTGCAAAGGAATTCTCTACCATTTAAGACTGTATTATGTGGTTCATGGAAGTCAATACCCAAGCCATCTAAACACAGGACTTTTCCAAAGTAATTGAGCAGTAGGTTTCTTTCTCTGGCTGGAGCCCATTTAAGAGATATGAAAACAATAACTTAAGAACAAACACATGCTTCCAGATACATGAATGATTACAGCCTGTGTCTAGCTTTGCCAAAACTAAGCTGCACTTGTAATAAAAACTTTTTCACTATTCAGTTTTGACTAGTTAGGAAATAATAATTTGTCCCAAACTATTGCTACTGGTTCCTATGTTTTTGATCCTGGGGAAACACAGTGAAGAAATGAGATCTACTTTAAAAAGTAGACTTGATATCTAAGCTAGAGCAATAAGGCAAGAGGAGATAAAATGTATACAAATAAGAAAGGAAGAGGTATCCTGATTTGCAAGATGTGAGTCTACACATTAAAGATCATAAAGACTCCATCAGAAAGCTTACATGGCTAATAAATGCTTATAGAAAATTGGACATATAAAAAATTAACATGCAAAAAGTCAGTAACCTTCTTATATACCAGCAACAGACTGAGAAAGAAATCAGGGAAACAATCTCATTCACAATAGCCTCAAACATGATACCTTGGAATAAACCTAGGCAAGGTAGTAAGGAGCTGTAAAATAAAATACTTAAAATACTGAAGAAAGAAATTGAGGAAAATATCAGAAGAAAGAAAGATCTCCCAGGTTCATGGATTGGTAGAATGAATATTATAAAAAAAGTCATTATACCAAACACAGTCCACACATTCAATGCAATTCCCTCAAAATTCCAACACAACTGTTCACAGAAATGGTTCACTGTATTTTTTAACTTTCTTTCACTGTGTAAGCTATTTTTTCTATTGTTCATCAATCTGTCCAGTTATTTTGGCATCACACAAAAAGATAAAAGTCTGCTAAGAGAAATATTTTTGGTAATCCATACATAAATATTAAACTTCTCACCTATTGAAGTATATTCACAATTATTTTGTGTTCTATACCCATGGAATGAAACTATTATTTTTCTTTTTAAGCATTTATTTTTATTTGTGTTTATGCGTGTTTATCTGTTACGTGTGTCTATCCACATGAGTGTGTTCCACATGTATACAGACGTCTGAGAAAGCCAGAAGAGGGCACTAGACCTCTGCAGGTGGAGTTAAAAGGGGTTGTGAGCCACCTAACCTGGATGCAGGAATGAGCAACAAGCAATCTTAACTGCTGAGTCATCTCTCCAGGCTCTGTATTTCAAAGTATTGTAGCTCTCCGTTGAACTTGAACTTGAACAAGTCACTGTCTTTGAAATTTTGAAACCAAGAACTTAGAAGAGAGTCTACAACTACTACCTACCTGCATAGAAAGAACGCATGACCTCAAGAATTCATCCATTCACTATGTTGTATTTCTTTGAAATTCTCCTGAAATACCCAAATATGGCAGCTATAACCTGAGTGAGCAGACACAAAGACCTACACAATGAAATCTGTATCTCAAAGAAGCTTCCTCCTCACTTCTTTTCTTCAAGACCTCAGGAGCTATGTATACCTCCTGACTGTCTCTTCCACCACCACATACTCCTTTTAAACATAGTCTGCCGTGACCCTAACCGACCCAGCTTTGTCTCAATCTGTGAAGACTTCTTACAGGTGTGAACTGCGAAAACAAACTTAAAGAAGCTTAGCTAAGGAGAAGGATCTTACACTTTCAGGAAAGCCCCAGGTGAGTCAAACCCTGAATACGATTGAGGAAAACATGGCTAACCCCTCAACTCACACTCTGTTCATTATCTCTTTGGTTCTGGTGAGGCCACACCTCACCTGGCGGCAAAAGGTACATTTTGTTCCTAGGGCTGGTGATTCTGACAAAAATAATCAGAATTGCTTGTGTACTGTTTGCCTACATATTCCTTCTTAGGGAGCAATAATGAAGCCCATAGTTCTTTTCACGTGAAAGTTTCTGAATGAGTATGTTGAATGAATGAAGTAATGACAAGTCCAAGTCATGGAATCACTGAGTGGGAAGAAGCAAGTTTCTACTTCCACAGAAGAAAGAGCTGTGTCTATTTTTCTGTTTTTAATTCAAGAAAATGAATTATAATGCCCTTGGCTATTGCCAGATCAAGAGATACCATATTTTTCCTTTGAGCTTCACCAAGGAAAGAGAAAAAGAGGGAAGGGAAGAGGAAGGAATGGAAGCTCACAGAGGTAACCTGAAATACTAGTGAAGAACCTGTTTTTATGATAGAAAATTATAAAGCATGGCAATTTTGGAACAAGGTAGGATTAAAACCTATAATTCAAAATATTTTACTCATCCTTTTCAATTATATTAAGAAACTATATATACATATATATGTGTGAGAGAGTGTATGAGTTTGTGTGTGAGTGTGTGTGAAGATAAGTGTGCTTGTGAGTGTGTGTGTGAGTGTGTGTGTGTGTGTGTGTGTGTGTTCAGTGACTTCAATAAACATAGTCTTTTACTAGGTTAGAAATTGAAGAAATAAGACTATGGGCAGAGAGAGGGAAAGAAACATCTGAGATTCTTGAGATGGGAAAGGAGAAATAAAGAGAGAAAAATGCACAGCAAGAAATTCAAAGAGGACAGAGTCCCTCATTTAAAAGGATTTGAAGTCATTGATGCTGCAGACATTCAACCTTGTTTTCTGGTATTGTCCTGGAGGATTAACAGGAATGTTTGTGTAAGAGTACATTAATTAAAAAAAATCAAAAGCAAGCTATAAGCCAAACGTTTCTCATAATTTAAAGGCCTCAACAGAAATGTTATATGCATTTAGAAAGAGCACTCTATACTTCTTGCTCTGTCTGTCATTTATGAGTTTAGGAGTAAGTAAGAAAATATGATTAACTATAATAGGAATGATGTCTTTTTATACAGGTTTATGTCAGCTCTAGTATCCCTGCCATATAGACTTTCCTCTCCTCACTCCTGTCATTTCATGACTTCTAATACTCTCTCCACTTGCAGTGCATAGACAGGAGAATGGGACTCAGGAAGGTGAGGTACAGGTGAAGGGACATCTAGCCAGACCTGACTCTTCATACCAGGGATTTCTGGGAAGCCTTATTCAGCAGCCTTGTGCTTACATCTTATTGGCCAACACCACCAACACATAGCAGCGAAGGGACTGTTCATGGGCACTGAGTGGGAAAACCATGGCGGGAAGTGATTAAGTAGGAATGGGGCAATTCCATAAATGTCTTTCAGCTATTTGAGCTTCTTCTGTTTAGAATTCTCTATTTAGCTCAATAGCCCATTTTTTAATTGGACTGTTAGGTATTTTGATGTCTAGTTTCTCGAGTTCTTTGTATATTCTGGATATCAGCCCTCTGTCAGATGTGGGGTTGGTGAAGATCTTTTCCCATTCTGTAGGCTGTCATTTTGTCTTATTGATCATGTCCTTTGCCCTACAAAAGCTTCTCAGTTTCAAGAGGTCCCATTTATTAATTGTTGCTCTCAGTGTCTGTGCTACTGGTGTTATATTTAGGAAGTGATCTCTGGTGCCACTGCATTCAAGACTACTTCCTACTTTCTCTTCTATCAGGTTCAGGGTAACTGGATTTATGTTGAGGTCTTTGATATACTTGGACTTAAGATTTGTGTACGGTAACAGATATGGATCTATTTGCAATCTTCTACATGTTGACATCCAATTATGCCAGCACCATTTGTTGAGGATGCTTTCTTTTTTCCATTGTACAGTTTTGGCTTCTTTGTCAAAAATTAGGTGTTCATATGTGTGCAGATTAATGTCAGGGTCTTCAATTCGATTCCATTGGTCCACATGTCGGTTTTTATGACAGTACCAAGCTGTTTTTATTACTGGAGCTCTATAGTAGAGCTTGAAGTCAGGGATCATGATGCCTTCAGAGGTTGTTTTATTGTACAGGATTTTTTTTTTGAGACAGGGTTTCTCTGTGTAGCTTTGTGCCTTTCCTGGATCTCGCTCTGTAGACCAGGCTGGCCTTGAACTCACAAAGATCCGCCTGCCTCTGCCTCCCGAGTGCTGGGATTAAAGGCATGCGCCACCACCGCCCGGCCTTTTTTTTTTTTTTAATTTTAAATTTTATTTTATGTGCATTGTTTTTTTTTTCCATGGGCGTCAGGCCCCCTGGAACTGGAATTACAGACAGATATGAGCTGCCATGTGGGTGCTGGGAATAGAACCCAGGTCCTCTGGAGGAGCAGTCAGTGCTCTTAACCACTGAGCCATCTCTCCAGCCCCTGTACAGGATTCTTTTAGCTATCCTGGAAAATGGAGGTGCTAGGAAGGAAAGGTGAGATAAAATCAAAAGGAGGGATGCAGGAAAATGTCATATATAAATCTACAACTTTGTAAACCATGAGTTAGGAGGGTGATAGCCTTCATGAATGAATAATGCTGAACCAAATAGCCCAGTGTCAGGAGTTGGTTGCTTCCTTAAAAGCACCTGGTTAAAGAGGTCCCAGAGACTTCCAAAACAACAGAGACTCTGGCCTTTCCTCTTATATACCCACGAGAACTAATATTTTGAAGGTCTCGGATTCACCTGGAGTCGTACTTTCATGAGGAAGACAGCAACTGTCTCTCCATTGGCAATCATGTTCCTCAATGGTTAACGAGCAAAGGAGAAATTTTCCTATGCAAATAAACTTGGTCTTACTACCATCCTCATTCATTCAAGTTTACATTTCAATTTACATGAGTTGCTTATCGTAAAACTTTAGAATTCCAAACATAAGTGCAATACATGAAGATTTGCCCATATTTTAAAATCAGATTGAAGCTCAAGAAACCAAATTGCTGGCACTAAATGAAATTGATTCCTCATGAATCTGTCATTTGAGCCTCATAACAGAGATAAAATAGAAGAGTTTGCCTGGGTTTGTATTCGGTGATTGTGAGTGAACATGAATATTCCTTTTATATTATGAAGATCCAGAGAAACACAGATGGTTTGTTAAGCAAATTATGGATTCTCTTTCCAGATTCTTTCAACAATCAAGTGTGAGTCAATTTAGAATCCTTGGTAATTAGCTTTATCTATAATATCTATAAATTATCATAGAGAATGGCTTATGGGAGACAAAGTACTAATGAGCATACTGCACAGCATGTATTCTAATATATATGTATGTACAATATATATATATAGTACATGTGTAGGGAATATTAGTCTAAGGGGATATGTGCCAAATGTAATAACCTCTTAATAGAAATGTTTTCTGGATAGTAAAATGATAGTATTTATGTATAGATTTGTGTGGCCATTTATATACACTGGGCACTTTGGTTATATTTTCATTTTCTCAAAATCACTATATTATTTTTTTTGAATTTATTTTATTTTATTTTACAATATAATTCAACTTTACATATCAGCCATAGATTCCCCC
>CABHPP010140502.1:0-45710 GCA_902168425.1 Peromyscus attwateri | reverse complement strand
TGTGTGTGTGTGTGTGTGTGTGTGTGTGTGTGTGATACATGTATCCATTTTTAGAAGGTTGTATTGCCTTAATATTGTACATGAGAATAAACTTTGGAGACAGTACTTCCACTTATAAATGTGTAAGGCAATGACAATAGATGAGGATGCTTGAGGCATGGGTATCTGTGGACCGCAAACATTATGGATGCCATAAAATTAGGTAGATGGTTAAGAACAGGGTATTGGCCGAGCGGTGGTGGCGCACACCTTTAATCTCAGCACTCGGGAGGCAGAGGCAGGCGGATCTCTGTGAGTTCGAGGCCAGCATGGTCTTCAAAGCGAGTTCCAGGAAAGGCACAAAGCTACACAGAGAAACCCTGTCTCGAAAAACAAAAAACAAAACAAACAAACAAACAAAAAAAAAAAAGAACAGGGTATTGATCAGGTTGTGATCCATTTATACAATAGAGTTTGAAGCTGGCACTCGACATGACTGTGGAGATCTATGTCTGTAGACTTAGAAAGATGTCTATGAGACTGAATTGAGTTAAACAAGCAAGTCTTGAGGAGTGTGCTGAGCACCATCTGCTAATGTAAAGCCTGCGGGTTGGGGGTTAGAAGCACAGTCTCCAAAATACTAATAGTGGTTACCCGTGGGTGACTGGGCTTGGGTAATTGCCTCACTCCTGGTACTCTGCAGTTTTATTATGATGAATATGTGCTGTGTAAGCAATCAGAAATAGTTCCAGTCTTTGCACATCAGCTATTTGAGTAGAGGAAGAACATGTCAAGGCAATTTAACTACCCCAACTGCTTACCCAAGGATGATGGGTTGGTGTGTTAGGGTTGGGAGGTACCCACACTTGAACAATGCCTGTCTAAACTGGATTGTGGGTGCCAGGTCATAAGCCAACAGCTATCCCGTTCAACAGGTGTCCTCAGGAGGCCATCCTCAGTGGCTCCTCAGCGTGATCCCTGCTTCTCACAGGAATGGACTGGTCCATGGGATAAAGGTCTGTGGTGATACATTGTGTACCCCAATAAAGCTTGCCTAGGGATCAGAGGACAAAGCCAGCCACTATATTAAACATAGAGGTCAGGCAGTGGTAGCACATGCCTTTAATCCCAGCCCTTGGGGGGAGAAAGTAGGAAGATCAGGAGTTCAAGGCCACCCTGGGCTGCAAGAGACTGAACCAGTCTAAAAGAGAAACAGAGCCAGGTGGTGGTGGCGCAGGCCTTTAATCCCAGCACTAGGGAAGTGGAAACAGGAATATGAGGATTTGTAGAGGTAAGAAGTTTTAAGTGGCTGCTGGTTCTGTCCTCTCATCCTCAGGTAAGTTTTATTGTGGTACACAGTATATCACCACAAAGGTCCTTTCAGTTTGTCTTTCCACGGAGGGTCTCACCATGGGTTCACATGATGGCTTCTAGAGGAAATGCCAAGAATTGTGGCCATACTATCTTGTTCACAGGATCAAAATATTTAAAAAGGAAACTTGGAGGGATGGGGAGTAGACCAATCTGTCATGTTACCAGTGAGGAAATCAGTGTCTTTTCTTAGGGACACCCAAGGACCCCGAGTTCTTGCCTCCCTACAAGCCTGCATCTGCTTTGTGCAAAGCTTTCTGAGCTTTGGGTTTTTTTTTGGGGGGGGGGGATGCTGTTGTTGTTTGATTGGTTGGTTGGTTGGTTTTGCTATTCCCATCTGTCATTTTGCAAAGGGTAAGCCATGAAGTAGACCCATGGCCAGAATGCTTGCACAGCAAGACTCTCCTTAGTTCTAGAACATTCAACAACAGCAAGAGACGCTAAGAGGATTTAAGGTGGGTAAGGCCTAGAGTTTAAATACCTCTTTATTGAGTAGATGTAAAGGCAGGAACCCAAAAGGCTGATGATATTTTTGAAGAAAATATTTGCATTAAATTAAATACATGAAGATTTAATATGTGTACTGAGAAAGAACATCTTTTGAAAGAAAAACATCAAGACACCTATCAATAAGTAGGTAGAGACTGTGCACAGAAGGCTTACACACATTTTTCCTAGTCAAATGAAAATGACCTAATTTTCTATTCTGATGACGAAAACAATACACATCGAGGCAGGGTTTCTCAACCTTAGAGTGATTGACGTTTTTTTTGAGTTTCATACATTTTTCTTTTCCCCTGGTACTGGGGATTGAGCCTAGGACCTATACATGTAGGACAAACACTCTACCACTGAACTATACCCCTGGTCTTTTTCCTCTCTACATTAAAAATTTTGAGACAAGGTATCACGAAGCTACCCAGGCTAGTCTTAAAGAACATGTAAGGTCCTCTTTTTTTAATTTTTTTAAAGATGGTCTTTTTTTTTTTCATCATTAGAAATTGATAACTTGTACCAGTAAGATGGCATTAAGAAATTTTCACAAATGCCAGGCGGTGGTGGATCACGCCTTTAATCCCAGCTCTCGGGAGGCAGAGGCAGGCGGATCACTGTGAGTTCGAGGCCAGCCTAGTCTCCAAAGCGAGTTCCAGGACAGCCAGGGCTACACAGAGAGACCCTGTCTTGAAAACAAAGAAAAAAACCCAAACAAAACAAATAGACAAAAAAAAAAAAAAAAAAAAACACAAGTGTTTGGGACTAGGATCATGGGTATTTTACATCTTAAAAGCTCTTTAAGGCCAGGCATGGTGGCACACGCCTTTAATCCCAGAACACAAGAGGCAGAGGCAGAGGCAGATGGATCTATCTGATTTCAAGGCCAGCCTAGTCTATATAATGAGGACCAGGCCAGCAGAGGTACATAGTGAGACCCTATCTCAAATTAATTAATTAATAGGCATACTATATGTTTTTATTTTTATTGCTTTATTTTATTTATTTTAAAAAAAGGTAATCAAAGTTGAGAGAACTCTGAAGGAAACTGAGGGAGAGGTATCATTGTGAGGTTTTGGTAGGAGACCTTGCAATTTATCCTTCAAGCTGGAGCACTTTGGGGAGTTAAAATGTACCCTAGTAAACATCAGATTCTAACAGCAGGTGGACTTGGACCATATCAGGAAGCAGGGTGAGCCAAGGACACTGACCTGGATCACTTACAAATGCAAAGGAAATGATAAGCTCAAAGCCAAGCAGAGGGCCCAAATTCTTAGGCCCAAAAGGCAACTTCCGGCACCTGGAAGGACTCAGCTGGCACATGAACATGCCTCTTGTTCGTCCATTAGCTGGGAGCTCCAGTAAAGGGAGACCCGAGTCTCAGCACCCACCAGCAGGTCTTACATTCCACTGTCGGTCTAGAAACCAGACAAATACAGGATCTCATTAATTACACCTTGTGAAAAAAAAGGCTTCAAAAAAAAAACAATCCAATGTTGAAAGTGAATTAGGGGCAGGGTGAAGGCAGTGATGGGCGGAGGTCGTTTCCCAGGCCCTGATACTGGAGATCAAGAGCCAACTGAAGAGGAGGCTGGGAAGATCTGGGGAGAGGGAACCCATGACAGAGACTTGGGGTGGAAAGCCATGAGGCATCAGAAAAGGACAGTGAGCCACAGAGAGTCAGATATGCACGGGGGATCCAGATTGGGAAGGTGGAGTATATGAAGATCATTCTAACCCAGGCTGGGGATTGCTCTCAAACTTTTTTTTTAATAGAATATCTTTTATTAATTCTTGGACAACTTCATACACTTAAACAGTGCCTACTGATCGTCTTCTCCCAACTTTCTCCTCCCAATCTCCCCAACACATTCCTCTTCCCTCCCTGACTCATGTCCTCTCTTTTTAAAACAAAATTTATTTTTAAATCCACGAAGTCCAGTTAATGTGGCCATCGGACTGTTCGCTGATCTTGTCAGGTAAAGCCAGCTGCTGTGAGTTCGTGAGTTTAATGGCCGTGTCCCATCTGGAAGATGGCGTTTCACGGCGCTCCTCCCCATCCTCCAGCTCTTCCGTTCTGTCTGCCCCTCTTGTGTGGAGTTCCCTGAGTCTTGGATGAAGGGCTAGAGTGGCTATTGATGTGCCGTCTAGGGCTGAGCACTCAGAAGCCATTTGTCCCCTGCCCTTTGACCTGTGATGGGCCTCGACATTAACTGCGGACCACAGCAGACAGATGCTTCTCTCCGGCCAAGGTGGAGGGCAGCACCCTCTGTGGCTATCAGCATCAATACCGGGAAGGCAGTTTGACAGCATGTCAGTTATCAGGACAGCAGTATCAGGTTATCCGACCTGGGCCTAGACCTCCCAAACTAAGGGCCTTTGAACCAGTGAACCTAAATTCTTATCACAAAGTGGGAAGCAGTACCCTCCTCAGGCTGTGTGAGTTGCAACTAGAGAGCCAGTGTGAGAATTCTCCTCTCTGTCGGGAAGGAAAGTGGAAGGAAGGAGGAATCTGCCTCGGGTTTGTCTGCTCCAACAGTGCAGAACCCCGGCCTCGACACACACACATCAACCTGGGTGTCTTCTCCCCCTGAGAACGACGCTTTTCTGTCAGCGTGCTCAGGAGAACTCTAAGTTCGCCGCTTCTCCACAACGGCCTTGTGCTGTGTCTGCTGGAGCCTCCTTGGGCTGGTCAAGCCCAAGTGAGGGACATTACATTCAAAGCCGAGGTGGTGGCCGAGTAGTGTAACTTGGTTATTCCCACTCTCTACGCGGCTGGGCCTTTTGAAAAAGGAACCCCTGAGATTCTTTTGTAACTGTCCTTGAGGCACAAAGCAGAAGCTGTTAAAGCCGGAATGTTGGGTAAAACACTCACCAAACAGCCTGAATGTCACACGCCTACTCGGCAGACACTTTCACAGGCGTCTGTTACATTCCAAGCGGGCACGCAAGCCTCGTGAACATTTACTGAGTGCTGTCCTATCACTGAGGACTAACTCGTGAAGATCTTCCCTCTGCCCTGAGGGAAGCTCGCCAACTCAAAAGGAACTAGTGTGACCAAGTTTTAACGAGTGAGATTCCCACAGATTCCCACCTCCTGCCTTTCCATCCTAAGAACCAGGTGTGCTGGGGCCAGAGAGAGGCTCCTGGGTGAATGAGCTTGCAGCATAGTCTGCCGACCTGAGTTTGATCCCTGAATTTCATAGACCTGATGCCACAAAGACAACCTCTGACCTCTGCAGACCTGCCCACGGCTCATGCATGCCTGTCCTCTCTCTCTCTCTCTCTCTCTCTCTCTCTCTCTCTCTCTCTCTCTCTCTCTCTCACACACACACACACACACACACACACACACACACACACACACACAGAGGAATAACAATAAATTTAACACTTTAAGAGCTGTTCTGAACGTTGTTTCCACCAACAGTACATTATGCTAAAATTCCAAAGTGTTTTAGAAAAATTTTTAACTTAGAAATTTTCATCCAACTCTAAGATTCCTTGTCTTATGTACTTATAAAAATATATATTTACTGTAGCTGGGTGGTGGTGGGGCACACCCTCGGAGTCAGAGGCAGGCAGATCACTGAGTTCGAGGACAGTCTAGTCTACAGAGTAAGCTCCCAGACAGCCAAAGCAACACAGAGAAACCTTGTCTTGAAAAACAAACAATCCAAAAAAAAAGAAAGAAAGAAAGAAAGAAAGAAAAAGAAAAAATTTATTTTAATGAAATTAATTTAATAATGATGATTAGTTATGCTATTATACTGGTGTTAAAAACCCACAGTGAACATGAGTCTCAGTTTGGCTAAGCACTGGGCTCGTCGGGGAAGTATTTCTAAAATCTTGATGCCTGTGCTCCACGCAGAACAATGAACTTGGGGCCTCTACAGGACACAGGGTGGAGTCCAGACGGTAGAGTCCGCCTGTGGATCGAGGTGCTTGCTGTTCACCACAGAGCTTGAAAAGTACTTTGAAAAGCATGGAACAGCGCAATGCTGAAGGGGACTTCAGGACAGGGGTAGGGCAGCGATGCAGGAGACTTTCCTGAGCCCCTGCTATTGGAGATGAAGTAGGGACTCAAAGCGGAAGCTGGGATGATCTGGGGAAAAGGGACCAACGGAGAGACTCTGGGCCAAGAGCAACCTGAGGCACCAAAAATGGATGGAAGAGCCACAGGCAGAAATAAACTGGATAAACTGAAGCCATCGGGGGCATGCGGCAGGAAGTGTGGCGTCAGTCTGTACAGTTAACACCCAGGGACTCCGTCCCAGCACCTCGTAAGCCTCTGCTCTCTGTTTTCCCATTTGGGCTTCCCAGGAGTCCAGACAGCGGCAAGAAGTAGATAGGCCATCAAGGGGAGGCAGCAGCTAGCGGCGGTTTCTTTTTCTCACGTAGCAAGAAGCTCAGACTGGAAAGAGCAGGTTAGAGGCAGACAAACAAAGCTCGCCCGTCTGCACTACCAGCATTGGAGCAGCTTCTTCTGGAGGCGGCGACATGGCTGCTGATCCTCCAGGCTTCACTCTGTGTTGAAGGAGAGTGGATTTGTCCTTGCCCAGTGGCTCTACCCTGTAAGAAGAAAGAGAGCCCCCTGTCCCTGTGCTTCTATCTACATATCACCAGGCACACACATACACACACACACACACACACACACACACACACACACACACAAACTCGAGGACACTTTGCACCGGACGCAAGGAAGCTGGGCATTTGAGTCTCTCAAGTGGAAAGCAGTGGGGGTGTTGGGGGAGGATGCTGAGTGAGCCGACCTCCAGTGTTTTTCAAACTGTGAGGAAAAATGAGACCCAGGCAGCCGCCCTCCAATCCCATGACTATAGACAGGGCCTCAGGGGCATGGCTGGTGTGACTGACCAGCTACTGATGGCTGGGAGCTGAAGACAGATCCAGAACCCAATATGTCCGTGGTGACTCTTCCCCTCAGGTGAAAGGCAATGGTGGCTGGTGGAGGCCTAGTCCTTCCTCTCCTGGGGAGCAGCCCACCTCTCAGTTAGGAACATTCTTCAGGAACCGTGGGCTCCACTTACCACCTGCTCTTGATGGGTGTGTGGCACAGGGTGGCACCAACTCCAAACGCACGTGAGTTGGAATCTCCTTGTGCCGAGGGAAGTATGCACCCTCCTTTGAGCGGGAAGAACACCGAGGTTATTTCAACCTCTGGAAATGGCTATTAGTAAAGGCAAGGAGATGGGGCTGGAGCAATGGCTCTGTGGTTAAGAGCAGGGGCTGCTCTTCCAGAGGACCCAGGTTCGATATCCGGCACCCATACAGTGGTTCACAACCATCTGTAACTCCAGTTCCAGGGGACCTGACACCCTCTGATGGCCTCCACAGGCACCAGGCACATAGTGGTGTAGGAACGTGCACGCAGGTAAACAAGCACATAACATACAATTCCTTTCTTTTTTTTAACAAAGAAAATGCCGGGCGGTGGTGGCGCACGCCTTTAATCCCAGCACTCGGGAGGCAGAGCCAGGCGGATCTCTGTGAGTTCAAGGCCAGCCTGGACCAAGTGAGTTCCAGTGAGTACCAAGTGAGTTCCAGGAAAGGCGCAAAGCTACACAGAGAAACCCTGACTCGAAAAACCAAAAAAAAAAAAAAAGAAAGAAAAAGAAAATGCAGGAAGGTCAAAGCCCTCGCTGCCGAGAGCTGGCCGGGAGCACGGTAGACCCCAGCCAGGAGGTGCCAGCTGCTCCCAATCTGCCTCCAGCTCAGCTGCCTGGGGCTGAGGGACCAGCCTGGGGATTCCCCACTGCTCAGGAGCTCTGAGTGACCTCCTCTTCAGCCCCTCCAATAGGGGATTTCCCAGAATGTTCCCATGCCTCAGGAAGCCTCCTCCTTAGCCACCCCCAGCTCTTGACAGAAGTGGCATCAGGTGACCCCACAGGTGAGGGAGGGTGAGCTGTGAACATTAGCATTTGGATTAGCATGGGAGAGGGAGATTGGGCGGTAACATTGGCATGTGAACAGAGCAGGGGTGATTCTAGCTCATGGGCTTCTAACAGGTTCCCAAGGCAGGGGCTGCAGCCTACAAGCTGTGTGACCTCCAATGTGTTGCTTAACTTCTCTGTGCCTCGGTTTTCCCTCTGCTGTAAAAGGGAGATGTTAAACACTGTGCAATGATGTCACAAAAATTAGACATGATGATAAGCTATAAAACACTTTAATCCTAGCAATCAGGAGGCCGAGACAGGCGGATCTCTGTGTTTGTGGCCAGCTTGGTCTACACAGCCAGTTCCAGGTCAGCTAGGCTCCATATTAAGATTCCCTCTCTGTCACACACACACACACACACACACACACACGCACGCACGCACGCACACACACAAGGCTGGGGGGCGTTATCGGCTCTAGTCTACTAATGCATTTAGGTAGGCAATTTGGAATCTGAAGTACTGGAGAATCGAGGGGAATCTAGAGACACCCCCGTTCCTGTGACTAGTGGCATTAGCTGCCCAGTGGAAGGCTTGTGGAGCCTGTGACAGTGGGACACTCAGGCTTACCCCAGCATCGCTAATGGTCCCCGGAGGACCCAATATCTGGCTAAGGTCGGGGATCATCTTGTCTTCAAGTGAAGGAACTGGTATTCAACAGGGAAAGTGAATCCCCCAAGGGCCAGCCAACCACTGCCACGGAGCCAGGCCCTGGCTCATGTTGGAGGATGGTCTGGCCTCCGTGGAGGGCCTTTCCAGGGTGGCAGGATGGAAGTGGGCAATTCTGTGGCTTCAGGGGTGTGGCCGGCTCAGCATGTGGTATTATGTGATGTTGTGTGGGGTCATAGTCTCTGTGTGTAATGATCGTTATAACTGCTTTCCCTTGGGAGGGCACAGGGGGCTGAGGTCTTCTCCTTGCTCCTGGGAGCCCCTAGCTCACCCCAGCAGTCAGGTCCTCAATGCAGGAGAGGCAGGAAGGAGGAGTCCAGCTGGAGGCCTGCAGATCTCCTTCCTGGCTCTGGGCCCACCTCTAGAGACTTCTGTACTTCTGAGAAGACACATGTGTGCAGGGACTCTGTGGCATTTTCTCCTCACCAGCCTGTGGGCATTTTAGGAAACTAGGCAGTATGGTTTTGCTCCGGGTCTCAGTTGGCCTCCTGGTAGGATGGTCACACTGTCAGCTCAGGCTTTGTGAGAACCCGGATGGGCCTAACCACGTTCTGAAAAGCAAAGAGGAGGCTAGCTATGTGAAGTCAGGAGGCAGGTTAGCTCTCCCCACTGTGGCCAGAGGCCTGCCTGGTAGAGGAAATTTCCTTCATACACCCACCTACTCATTCCATGCCTTCACTGAGTTCTGGTCCCTGCCCACACTGGGAAGCAAATGGGTATGGTTGTTGTCCCTGTGGATAAACAGCTGTCCCCAACTGTCCCCTTAGCTATATAAGTTCTCTCAGGGGGCCCTGCTGCCCCCGGCAGGGTAGAGGGATGGGGCCCAGATCAGCCACTTCCTCCTGCAAGGGAAGTCAAGTCAGAACCTTTCTCTAGGGAGTGGCCGGTGTGGGCAAGGGCCTGAGCTTACAGACATTTCTCTTGCAAGAAGCAGTTTGGCTTTGTGAGGTAAAGACAAGCTTTGCCCCACAGTTAGAGGCAGGAGGCAGGTGCTTATTGGTCAGGCCTGCCCCAGCTTGGGCTTTGGAATCTGCAGGCCCAGGAGATGGCAGAGGAGAAAGCTGGAGGGTGCTCCTCAGAGCTTGCTAGTCACTTCCCGAAAGCTGGGCCTGCCCCTAGGCGGGGAGAAGCTCAGAGCCCGCCCACCCTGTCCGTCCCTACTTGCTGCCTTGGGGTTTGCCCAGGCTCTTCAGAGCACTGAACTTACAGTAAATGCTGTCACCAGTGGAAACTCTCAGAGGGGGCGAGGAAAGGACCAGGACTCCGGGCCCCAGTTCCCGTCTTAGCGTACTGCCCCCCCACCCCACCCCCCAGATTCATTTCGCCCACCTTTCAGTAAAGGGGCAATGCCTTCCTGGTAAAGGGCTTGTGGACCTCCCTCTGGGATGTGTCAGGAAAAAAAAAAAAACAAAGAAACAAAAAAGCATTGAAATGCCCATCCAGCCACAGCCTGCAGGAGCAGCAGCCCCGGACTGACCACCGTCCAGCTTCTGGGTTCCCTTACCTGACTCTGGAAACGGGGGTTTCCTTTGCACCCGGCTAGGGGCCTCGGTTAGCTCAGAAAGCATTCAGAATGTCGGGGCTGCGGCTGAGCACGCTCGCATCTGACCTTCAAAAGAACTGGAAGCCGGCTTGATGAGCAAGGTCAGGGTCCTTTGCTCCTCCACCACTTAAAAAAAACCACGGCTGCACTGGGTTGAGATGATTGGCAGGGTAAGTGATTCATCCCATCTCCCATCAGCCTGCAGCTCACTCCCGATGGATCATTTAGGGCAAATTTTAAATGTCAAGTTATCTTACATCTGTTAGCCGCTATAGTTTTGAGTCAACGTTCTCATGCCAACAATTGATGCTATCAGCCAGTCAGTCAACAAACATTAAGTTCATTTGGCGCTTAAGCAGCCATTTAATACGTGTTTAGATAATTAATGGAGATTTTTATAATTGCTTGCGCCATGTTGACCCAGTATTTTATTCACCGTAATTTTCAAACTGGCCTGGTCATTAGAATGACCCAGGACACCTGTTAAAAGCTCAGATGTCCAGAGCTAGGGCAATGGCTTAGTTCATAAAACACTAATGTGAGGACTTGAGTTCGGTTCTCTACACCCGCATAAAAAGTGGGGTGAGGGGGTGCGCGCCTGGCATCTCTGCAATGATGAGACTAGAGGCAGATCCCCGGAAGCTTGTGGGCCAGCTGGAAGTTCCAGGCCAATGAGAGACCCTCTCTCAAACAAACTGTGAAAGGTGGTGTAGGGGGAGTCGCCTTCTGACCTACACACACACACACACCTCGCATGTATGCACCTAGAGCCATACATGTGCGCACACAACGCACACGCAGAAAAGAGAAATTTCTCCTCACATCCCAACTCTGCACAGATAAGAGCTGCCTGCCGGTGCAGGTGGCTTCTGAGCCGAGCTGAGATTCCTTTGCCCCTCCAGCCAGGTTGCCTTTCTGGCAAGCTGGGGAGGCCCCAGCACTTAGCAGGGGTCTGTTCCCTCAGGTCTGGGAACCCCATGGACTGGAGAAGCTATTGCTTCTAGGCAATTGCTATGTACCGGAGCGCCATGGCGGCTGGTAAAGGATGCAGTCCCCTACCAACACGGAAAGATGTTTCCGGACGAAATGCTCATTGCTTCTATACTGAGGTGGAGAGCGCAGGACTTACCTGAGGTTCCCCTCCTATGGTTTCAGGGAATCCACTGTCAATTGTGATCTGAGGATTTTCAATGGAAAGTTCCAGAAATAAACAAGTCTTAAGTAACTCCGATTATAGTATGTACTCATAAATGTTCCGTTCCATGATTATTTGTTGATAATCTCTTCCTATGTTTATAAACTTCATCATAGGTTTACACTTAGAGAAACACAGAGTGTTAATAGGTGCTGTCCAGGTTTGGGGATGGTTTGGAACAGGATTGCGAAACTCAACAATTGTGGGCAGGAGGGAGCAGGAGAGTCCATCGTCGAGCCTCAATATTCAGAAAGGCTCGCTCTAAACATCCTAGAGCGTGAAGCAGCGGCACTTGTGAGACAAGTGCAAACACAAGGCACTTGGTGTGTGTGATGGGGGTGGAGTAAACCGGCAGAGAATGTTCCATACACTGCTTTCCACTCTCTTAGGGTCTGGCCCGATCACCAGTTTCTCTTGGTATGTGCTTGCCACTCTCAACCCAGAGGCACACATGCAGGCATGTTTGCACATGTATCCATAAGAGCACAAGTATGAGCTCATACACACACACACACACACACACACACACACACACACACACACACATGCACACACCTCTACCTGGGTGAGGTTTTCCATGGTTTTTCTGCACCAGACTTGTGTGTATGTTTGGTCCCTGGTGAAGCAACAGTGTTGGGGGGGGTGTGTGGTGTCAGCAAGGGACGAGTATGTCCCTAAGAGGTATTAATGCCGTTCTCAATTTCTTCTCTATTGTTTTCTTCCTTTCCTCACACTCTCTCTTTTTTCCTTATCTCCATCCTCCCTCCCTCCCTCCCTCCCTCCCTTTCTTCTCTTTTGGTGTACTGGCAATTGAGCCTAAGGCTTCGTTGTCTTACGCACACTAGGTGTGTTTCCCAGCCCTTTGGACTCATTTATCTAGAGACACAGTGACAGGCTCTCACTTTATTTCCTAGCCCAGGTTGGCCTCCGACTCCCGATCCTCCTGTGTCCACACGCTGGCTGCTGGGATGACAGGTCTGTGCCACCGTGCCCAGCTCATCTCTCTCACTTCTGAGGGATGGGGTTGGGTATCATAAGGGGACTGTAAAGAGACTCGCAAGAGATGGTTATAAACCTCTCCTTTCTATTACACATGAGCTTCTTTTTAAAAAAGTTTTTTTTTTAAATTTTTTTGGTTTTCTTGAGACAGGGTTTCTCTGTGTAGCTTTGGAGCCTGTCCTGGAACTTGCTCTGTAAACCAAGCTGGCCTCAAACTCACAGAGATCCTCCTGCCTCTGCCTCCCGAGTGCTGGGATTAAAGGCATGCACCGCCACCACCCAGCACGAGCTCCTTTTCTATACCCCCTGCTTGCCCATCCACTTTTCCACCATTCGTGGCTCTCCGTCACCATATCCTTGAACCAACAGAACTCTGAGCTAAATAAACCACCCAGCCTCCAGTGTTTTGTTATAGTGATAGGGAAGAGACAGATGGGACTATGAAATTGCCATTTTTATTAGTCAAAACAGGCAGCTATCAGCAGTTTGCAGATGGGTCATATGGGTCAACCTGATATTTATGCACACCCGCATACATAAGTGCACCCATACAAACATATGTGTACGCACACACGCACACATCCTCATGTGCACATGAATTCTCAGTTGCCCTTCTTCTTCATGTCTGTGCTGATAGAAAACCACTCTGGCCCCCACGGCACTGCCTTCCTGCCCCACCCACCTTCCCACCTTCCCTGATACTCACCATCATGCCGATTGTCCCTTTCCAGGAGAGTGAAGACCTGGAGAAACAGAATGCGGCTCTGCGCAAGGAGATCAAACAACTCACAGAGGAGCTGAAGTACTTCACATCCGTGCTGAGCAGCCACGAGCCCCTGTGCTCCGTGCTGGCCAGCGGCACCCCCTCGCCTCCCGAAGTGGTATACAGTGCCCATGCCTTCCACCAGCCTCACATCAGCTCACCACGCTTCCAGCCCTGAGCTTCCAGACAGGAAAAGGACAGAGCCCCAGTTGATGCTACTCCCGTGGGCCTTCGGAGGGGCATGTCAACCGAGGCCAGGCTACCCTCATACCTCCATCTGGAGACCCGGTGGCAGAGGCCTGGACAAGGATTGAACATAAGAACTGTGATGGCCAGAGGGACTTGAAGCCTCCCACCAGAGTGTAGCCAATGTACTGGACCCCACATGAGTGGAAAAGCAGCCCCGAGAGTCATGGATGATGCCCAAGACCTACAGCACAGAGGAAGGAGGGCAGGGAGTCGATAGTTTTCTAAATAAATATTTTCTAAGAAACCAGCCCTGGAAAGCAGCTTTTCTTTTTCATGAGCATTCTACAAACCTTTTTCTTTTGGTTTGAGACCTGATTTTTCTCTCTGGCTTCAGGGAGCGCCTCCAGACTCAAGGGATTCTATGTCTATCTCTTTCCCATGTTTGATTCACCTGTTTGGGAAGCTGGTCTCTTTTCAAACCATCTTCAGCGTCTAGAAATCTATCTCTCTCCCCCTCCTCCCCAGATCTGCTCCGCGTGACCTGCCCAGCCCTGCCTCTTACCCCTTTCTTTCTGTAGGTGGCAGAGCAGCTCACTCTGCAGTTAGAGAAAGTGCTTAGCGCAAGATGCTGGTCTGGAGAGATGGGAGTCGGGGCGATCTCAGCTTCTCTTATCTGTACACCTTCCCAGACGGCTGCTCCAGCCATACGGTCAAGTCTCCAAGATGCCATGGGCCAGGTTCCTTGCTGGGAATCTGAGTAACACAAAGTCAGCTCCTCACATGCAAGGGGGCCGGTAGCCTTTTGCCACACCCTGCCAAAGATGCCCTTAGGAAATCGGGTGGCTGCCACCTGTGCATCTTGAGTGTCCCAAGGTTGAGTAGCTCAGGGTGGTGATCAGTCTGGACATCTGGTTGGAGTCAGTGTGCTTCCTTTTTCCCTGTGATACCCACCTGTTTCTCAGAAGTCCCCAGGCCACATGTCTGCTGGTCTTCGTTATACCCTTACCCACAGCAATCACTGCCCAGGAGCAAGAACAGATGCCTCCTCTAAGGCTGCTGTGGGACCTGTCCACCTTCACAGTCTCTACTGAGTGGCTGGGTACCAACGAGGCAGACAGTACAGGACCAGGCTTCTGTTGCAGGCCCAACCTGTAGTCTCTCAGAATAGTCAGTCCCTTCTTGTTACCCGCCTCAGGACAGCCACGCTGTGGTGAAGGCGGGGGAGGAGCCAGCCACTTACCTGTCAGCACGTCCTAACCCATTGGCTAGTGGCTCTGGCTCCTTTGAGGCCTCATTTGATGGCTTCTGCCCAGGTGTCTCCTACCTTCCGGGATGAGGGCAGTGTTGGGCAGATGTAAGCCTTAAACTTCATAAGCCTGACAAACCTGCCCCCCGACTGTGGCTTCCTTGGGACTGGTCTGTGAGAGGCTCTCACAGCCGTCACTGGGGTGGGGGCAGCAGGGAGGCTCTCATCTTGGAAGCCATTGCCCCTGCATGCCCCAGAGTAGGGTTAGGCTGAGCCCCTGACTCAGAGTTTGGGGAGACTGCCCAGAGCTACCTCTGTTGAACACTCTTTTTTTTTTTTCCTCCAGTGCCGTATCTGGAATCCTAATCTTTGGTCTCCCAACAAAACGGCAAATTGGGGCTTCTCTTCCAGAGCAGAGGCTCCATGTGGCCTGGGACATGTGATGAAGAGCTGCCCTCTCTCCAGCTCTTTACAGGCCCTGGGACTTGGGAGTTCGTGCTCTGGTCCTCTTTCCCACGCCTCTGAGAGCAGGCCCGACAGAGAAACCACTTGCTCCAGGTGTCTGATGTATCATCTCTCTGTCACAATCTTAAGACCTAGAACTTGGGGTCCAGCTTTCTTTGTAGCTGACCACAACTTGGCCTTTCATAGGCAGGCTTCTTTCCAGTCAGAGGCGTCTCTCCCAAACCTTGCCGTAGCATGGTGATTTCCCCCCAGAAACCCCGCACAAGGCACATGACTGGCCTGGGTATCTTCGGAGACTCGGGGGCCAGAACTAGAAATGTGAGCTCACGTGTGCCCCTCCCATCTCTCAGCAAGGACTTCTGTTCCCCTTTCATTCCACTTTCTAATGACCTGGGGGGTTCCACTTCTCCTTTCTCAGAAGCCTGCTAAAAGAGCAGAAGGCTGAGGCTGGGGACGGGGCCTCGGGATGGGCAGCTGTGGAGTACAGACTTGAACTTCCAAAACTTCGACGACGCTGGACGTCTTATCCCAGCTAGCTGCTCATGACAGGAATGGCACCCCACCCCCACCCCGGGCTGGACCAGCTGATTCACGCTCGACTGTTCTTAGGCCCACACAGATTCTATAAATGCGGTGAATTGGAGAGTGTGACAAACCAAAAGAGTATGTCATGTCTCTGTAGTTCTGTCCAGTAGGAATTCGGGCACAGTGATTACTGCATCTCCCAATTTGTAAGAAAAGGTAAAAATCAGAACTCCTACGGGAGTTTCTTTTTTTTTTTTTTCTTTCTAAGTGTGTGTTTTTCTCCACTTCCAGTACTGAGGATGAAACCCAGGGCCTCCCACATGGCCGGCAAATTCTCTGTCACTGAATCACACCTCAGCATCCAAACCCAATTATAGATTGAAGCTTCTCGGTCCTGCCTGGTCCTGCCCAGACAGCAGCCATTTTTATAAAATAATCATTCAGAGGCTTAATAGTAATTGCAAACTGTTTGGTCTATGGCTCAGGCTTATTGCTAGCTAGCTGTTACATCTTTAACCCATTTTTATTAATCTATGTATCACCACGCGTCTCGTGGCTTTATCTGTGTTCTCTCACATCTCGCTTCCCCAGCGGCTGGCAGTGTCTCTCCAACTCCGCCTTCCTTCTCCCTGTCTCTCTCTTGGATTTATCCTGTGTTGCCATAGGTCAAAACATCTTCTTTATTAACCAATAGTAGCAACACATAATTCACTGCATACAGAAAGAGCATCCCACAGCACCCAATTTTTAGGATTGTGAGTTGGTCTGTTTATTTGAGACAGGATCTGGCTACGTAGCCTTAGTTGGTCTGGCACTAAACAGTCCAGACTGGCCTTAAACTTGAAGCAATTCTTCTGCCTCAGCCTTTTGGTGCTGGAATTACAAATGTGTTCTACCATGCTCTGCTCCAATTTTTAAAAGAATCTGTAGACCCACAAACTATAATGAGGGGTCACATTTGCCCTTAACATCTGCATGGCTTGGGGCAAAGTACAAAGATCACAATATAAGTCTAAATATTTTTATACTCTTTTCTTCTTCCCTGGCAAAGACAACTTCCCATCACCCCCCACCTCCCGAAATGCCAGCTTCAAATTTAGGTTTTTTTAGACATTTTGGAATTTTATATCAATACAGGTAGTGGGGGAGACAGCCTGCCCTCCACCTGCAGCTGATCTGCAAGAGCCAAAGTTATATTTAAGTTTTGGTTACTATGCCTCAGAAATCTATGAAACAAAAATGCCTCTGATCTGTAAGGAACCCGTTTGGTACATTAATGTTGGTCTTGGTTCTCTAGCCCCTTTCTTCACCAGGACTCCCTTGAGCAACTTTGGGGTGCTGAAATCAGTAAGAGAGAAGGGAACCAGAGGTTAGAGACAGCCTACCTGTCCTCCAAATAAGTGGGACACCCAGCTGCCTCACCTCTTGTATCACAAAACCACAGTGACAACTGTGACACCGGCTGGAAGTATTAATAATATACATTGCTGGTAAGCTGTGGTCCAGCAGACGGTAACCCCGTGACCTTTGAGTTCGCTCGGCTCCCTTTCTCTCCCCACCCACACGATCTGCCTAAGGACAGATAGTTCCTGAAATGCTGAAGGCTATTGTTTATGGGAGAGAACAAGCCATATGTTTTCACTCCCCTAAACAAACTTGTTTGACCCAGCTGCACCAGATGTGCTTGATTACATGTGGGCGGGAAGTACATAGGCAGGAAATACTTCAGGATGTATGCCTGCCCCTGACTGAATCTGATGGGAAATGTGAATCGTGGGGTTTGGCCTTCTTAAGTCCCAACAAAACATGACTTGGGGCCATTTTCTGGAAACCCAGAGATGGACCTGGCCAGAGTCCATCCACCTGGCCAATATTTAATTAAAGCTTGCTTCAAATTTGACTTTAAACTGAGGTAGTGGTCTTATCCTCCACCGGTGGGATCAGTTAACACTTCCTCCCTCCCTGGCTCCTAGCCACAGTGTCAGAGTCTGTCTACACTCCAGCCCTAGGAAGAATAATCCTGGGAAGAGCTGCAGCCCAGGGAGGAGCATTGACTCACTGAATCCTGATGTCCGGGTCACACAGGGCTTTGGAGGCTCTGAGGAAGCGTGTCTCCTTCATCCTAAGGACCTCATGCCCCACCAGAAGGAATATATAGGAGACAGACGAGCGTTGGCCCCTGTAAGGTGGGGAGTCCAGAGCAGGGAGCCCTCCTGGATGAGTCTAGAGTGGGACTTCTGAGGTCTGACCTTTTCTTCCTGATCTGGGTCAACAGCATCTCCTGGGAAAGTCCAGGCTACCAGAAGGCAGGCAGCGGGTGTGAAGCGGCATGAATGCTGTTGCCTTGACCCCCTCCAGAAGGCTTGCTTCCTTCCCCACCCGCTACCCTGTGTACCTCTTACTAGCAGGATCGACGAGAATCAATTACGAGAAAGCCAGAACTCCAGTCCTCGGGTTGAGGAGTGTGGGTGGGGAGAGAAATGGAGACGAGCGAACTCAAAGTTCACGGGGTTACCGTCTGCTGGACCACAACTTACCAGCAATGTATATTAATTAATACTTCCAGCCCATGTCATAGCTGTTGCTGTGGTTTTGTGATACAGAGGTGAGGCATCTGGGTGTCCCACTTATTTGGAGGACAGGTAGGCTGTCTCTATCCTCTGGTTCCCTTCTCTCCTACTGATTTCAGCACCCCAAAGTTGTTCAAGGGAATCCTAGAAGAAAGGGGCTAGAGAACCAAGACCAACATTAATGTACCAAATGGGTTTCTGTTCTGCTTTGTTCTGTTTATCTATTTTTAGACACTGAGATTTTCTATTCTATGTATCCAGGCCAGCCTCAAACTTGAAATCCTCCTACCTCAGCCTCCTGAGTGTTGGGGTTATAAGACTAGAGTGGATTAACACCTTAAGACCTACCAGGGATAGTGCTTGACTCAAAGGTGTGAGGTCCTGATCGTGAGTGACATTTTAGGTCAACAGCACTGATGCAGAGATGTTTAATGGATTCTTGCTGTGAAAATGACCCGTGTCTGCCCTGGCCTTGGGTAAGTACCACACAAAGAGTACAAGATAGGGGTAGAGAAGGAACAGAGATATGTAGTAGGGTTAATGTTGCTGCGACGAAACACCATGACCAAAAGCAACGGGGAGGAAAGGGTTTATTTGGCTTACACTTGCACATTACTGTTCTTCACTGGGGGAAGTCAGGACAGGAACTTAAGCAGGGCAGGAACCTGGAGACAGGAGCTAATGCAGAGGTCATGCATGGAGGGTGCTGCTTACTGGCTTGCTGCTTACTGGCTTGCTCCTTATGGATTGCTCAGCCTGATTTCTTATAGAACCCAAAAACACCAGCCCAGGGATGGTACCACTCACAATGGGCTCGGCCCTACCCCATCAATCACTAATTTAAAAAATGCCCAACAGACTTGCCTAGAGTCTGATCTTATGGAGGCATTTTCTCAATAGAGGTCTGCTGTGGGGTATCTTTCTCTATGCTGTGAATATGTGTTGCTTTGATTGGTTGATAAATAAAGCTGTTTGGCCTATAGCAAGGCAGCTTAGAGGCAGGTGGGAAATCCAGGAGAAAGACAGGGAGAAGAAAAGCAGAGGCGGAGGAGACGCCATCCCTGCTGTCCAGGGAGCAGCATGTAATGGCACACAGGTAAAGCCACATAACATGTGGCAACATATAGATTAATAGAAATGGGCTGAGTTTAGTTATAAAAGCTAGCTAGCAAGAAAATTGAGCCATAGGCCATGGCCATGCAATTCATAATTGATATAAGCCTCTGTGTGTTTACTTGGGTCTGAATGGCTGCAGGACCAGACAGGACACAGGAAAACTTCCAGCTACAGAGGTCTGCTCCTCTCAGATGACTCTTTGTGTCACGTTTACAGAAAACTAGCCAACACAGGCGCTCTCTCTCTCTCTCTCTCTCTCTCTCTCTCTCTCTCTCTCTCTCTCGTGTGTGTGTGTGTGTGTGTGTGTGTGTGTGCATGTGCATGCACGCCACACACAGGAACACGTGTATGGGCCAGAGGTCCAACAAAGCAGCAGCCCACCTGTGCCAGTGTTGTGGAGCATGAGACGCCTGCACCCAATGCTGGAGGCTTCCTGCACCCTAGACCACTGATCCACCAGGCTACCCTGACACCCTAACCCAGTGGTTCTCAACCTTCCTAATGCTGCAGCCCTTTGATACCTCATGTTGTGGTGCCCCCAGCTGCAAAATTATTTCTGTTGCTATTTCATAACTATAGTTCTACTACTGTTATGAATTGTAATGCAAATATCTGTGTTTTCTGATGGTCTCAGGCGACCATTGTGAAAGGGCTGTTCGACCCCCAGAGGGATCATGACCATGATCATGATCATGATTGAGAACTTCTGCTTCGTCCCTTTGCTCTTGGAAACAAACCCCGTGCACTGGCTGGGCCCTGACACACTCATCCCTGGCTGGATCTTGCACACTCCTTTGTTCATGCACCCCTCACTTTGTCTACCACAGTCCCTCACGTGCTTGCTCAGTGGTCCTTCCCGGGTGCATGAGCTAGTGATGCTGGTCTAAGCAGCCTGAGAAGCATGACTTTATTAGGCCACATCCATGAGAGCTTTATAAATTTATGACATTTTTAATTCATTTATTGAGGAAGGTACATGCCACAGCATCCATGTAGAGATAAGAGGACAACGTACATGACTCAGTTTTCTTCTTCCATTGTGTGGGTCCAGGGGGTTGCACTCAGGTCCTTGGGGTTGGCCCAGGGCCATCTCTCCAGCCTTTGTTTATTTTTTAAATTCTACTCATTTTTGAAAACCCAACTGTAAGACAGCATGAGTTTTTGTGACACTTGGATTGAACGTATTCTACTCTGGTTGGTATGTGTTTGTTTGAATAATTATTACAGTTTTCAATTTATTACGATATACATATTCCCCTATGTCTTAGTTAGGGTTTCTATTGCTGTGAAGAGACACCATGACCACGACATTTAACTGGGATGGCTTGCTAACAGTTCAGAAGTTCAGTCCATTTTCACCATGGTGGGGCATGCTGGAACCAGGGCAGGCATGGTGCTAGAGAAGGAGCTGAGAGTCCTACATCTTGTGTAGGCAACAGGAAGTGGTCTGTGACCCTGGAAGTAGCTTGGGCATAGGAGACCTCAAAGTCCACCCCACAGTGACACACTTCCTCCAACAAGACCACATCTGCTCCAACAGGTCACATCTCCTAATAGTGCCACTCCCTATGAACTTATGGGGGCCAACTACTTTCAAACTACCACAATCCACTCCCTAGCCCCCCCCATAAGCTTGTAATAATATAATCATGCAAAAATACGTTTAGTTCAACTTCAAAAGTCCCCATAGTCTTTCACAGTCTCAACAATGTTTTAAAAGTCCAAAGTTCAAAGTCTCTTCTGAGATTCACACAATCTCTTAACTGTAATCCTCTATAAAATCAAAATAAAAAAATAGATCACATACTTCCAACATATAATGGCACAGGATATACATTACCATTCCAAAATGTAGGAAGGGAGCATAGGTAGGAAATACTGGACCAAAGCAAGTTAGAAAACCTGCTTGGCAAACTCCAGAGTCTGCATCTCCATGTCTGATGTCAAAACACTCTTCAGATCTCCAACTCCTTTCAGCTTTGTTGACTGCAACACACTTCTCTCTCTTGGGCTGGTTCCACTCCCTGTTAGCAGCTCTCCTTGGCAGGTGTCCCATGACTCTGGCATCTCTAACATCTTGGGCTTCCCAAGGCGATCCAGGTTTCTCCTTCAGACATCCCTAGCATCAAATCAACTGGGCATGGTGGTGCATATCTGTAATACCACTAACCCCAGAACTGGGGACATAAAGACAGGAGGATCAGAAGTTCAAAGTCACCCTTGGCTACATAGTATGGGTTGGAGGCCAGCCTGGGCTACATGCAACTCAACCAATAATAATAATAATAATAATAATAATAATAACAACAACAACAACAATATATTTTTTAAACCCGTGGGCTTACCAGTTAAATGCTCTGCTGTTCTTGCAGAGGACCAAGGTTCAACACCCACAGCCATCTGTCACTCCAGCCCTCTTCTGACTCCACGAGTATCAGGTGCACACATGAGTGTATGTGCAGGCAAAACCCTCATGCACATAAAATAAAATAAATATTTTTAAAAATGGGAAAGGTGGGGGCAGGCATAGTGTTGCATGCCTTTAATCCCAGTACTTAGGAGGCAGACACAGGGAGATCTCTGAGTTTGAACCAGCCTAGTCTACTTAATGAGTTCCAGGCCAACTGGGGATACATAGACTCTTAAAAAAAAAAATTCATCCATAACATTGCAACCACCCAGAGGTGGCCAGTGTTAGGCAAGAAAGCATCTATCTGTCTACATGGGTTATTCCTAACCCTCCTGCCCAGGAAGGGTGGATGGGGACTGTCTCCATCTTGTTCCTTGTCTTGTTCTAGTGTCTCACAGAGCAAATACTTAATATCCCTCGTACACTTGATACAAAGACTGATGAGTGTGGAGCATCCATTCATTCTGGCATCCTCAAGGCTTGTCTGCTTCAGTATGGACATTGTGAGTTTGTCCTATGACTAACTACGAAGGGCTGGCCGCTGAGAACTTGGAGGTGAGAGAAGGGACCCAGCTCTGGCCGAGGCTAACGCCTGGGTGAAGCGGACAGGGCGCCACTGAAGTGTGACCCAGCGCTGGAATGCAGGTGATTAAAGTGACTTTTTTGTCACTTAAGTGTCCATCCTCCTTATTAGCACCCTAATTTCCCTTTCAAGAATTGCCTCTTTGGGGGCTGGTGAGATGGCTCAGTGGTTAAGAGTGCGTACTGCTCTTACAGAGATCCGGCCAGAGTTTGATTCCCAGCATCCACATCAGGCAGCTCACAACCTCCTGTCATGCCAGCCAAAGAGGATCTGATGCCCTCTTCTGGACTCCTCAGGCACCTACATTCATAGGCACATACCCATACACAGATACACATGTGTTCCCATAATTTAAAATAATAATAATAGAAATCTTTTTTAAATGACTTTTTTAATTGAACTGATTTTGGGGTGCCCACCAGAATGTGGAGACCTTACTGCTGAAGACCAAGTGTTCTGGCCACAGGACACAGAGAAATCAATTAGCGCTGAGCCAGACGCTTCCTCACTGCAGGTGAGATCCCAGATCTATAGATCCTCGAAGGTGCTATACAGGCTGCTAAGAAAGGATTGTCATCCGGAGTATCACTCAGCTGAACCCTGCATGCGACATTACCAACCTTCCAGGCAGGAGGTGCCCACCAGCACAATAGTGGCAAGTCTGTTACAGACACAACCAAGCATTTTCTGATTGAATTTGAGGCCAGATCCACGGGAGAGAGCTAGTCCCTGTAAACCCCTTCAAAAGCCCATGGCTGGGGTGGCATGCGCCGGAGTGGGGAAGCAGCTGCTGTTGTTTTGCGAAATGGAAACAATGTATCCATCACATTGCCTGTTACATGACGTTTATGTCTCTGGAGCAACGCTGCTTTCAGCTTTGGCCTGAGAAGATGGTTTGTATAGTGGGCAGTGGTAACAACAGAGCCTCATAACTGGGCAAAGTGATGAAAATAAATGGTGACTGCTCAATAATAAATGGAATAGCTACACCCTCTTCTCCAAGGCTCAGAGAACAATGTAGAAGAGGAAGTGGAGAGAATGTAGGAGCCAGAGGAAGGTGTGGAAGGTTGGGGAACTCTATCTTCTGGGCATCATGGGTTGCACTCTCAAACTCACAGCGGCTGTGATTGCCTACATAAGACATCCTGTCATAGAGCCCCACCCTCCCTGAGCATCAGAGCTAGTTAATGGTTTGGGGGAGGGACACATTTTCTTCAACGGTGTAGCCACAGGTGAGGTGCCCAGGTTGCTGTAAATAGCCCTCCACCCATGCTCCTGTAAGCATTCTAACAAAACTCATTAGATGACCAAAGACCTGTCTGTAGGTAGAGACTAATCAGAAAGAGGAAAGCGATCCGTGAGGGGAGAGAGACAAAAGATGGTCCCAGTGGGTAATTATGATCTAAATACATTACGTACAAATATGAAAATGTCATAATAAAACCCATTATGTATAACCAGTATGCTAGTAAACTTCAAAAACAATAATCTCCTCTTTCTAGGCATAGAGCTGTCAATCAAGAGGCCTTGACTGCTCTGGTCAAGGTGCAGTCATGTGACACAGACTGAGCCAATCAGAACTTCTCCTGGGAATCTGACTCTTGACAGAAAGACCTCAGAGATGATTGCAACCCTTCCATGGATGCAGCTGAGGAGCCCGACCAGAGAATCCCAGTGTAGCTGTCTGGGTTCCCACCTTCTTTTCTGAGGGGACACATGAGCATGTGGTTCTAGCAGGCCTTGCTCTTCTCCCCCATTCCCTCTGGCTTGCTAAAACCATCAGATTACATTCCTGAAGCTGGCCCCCAAGGTCTCTTCCCTTATTTGGCCACTTCCTCCTCCTGAGGCTGACTACCAAGGTCCAGCTATCAAAGTATTGAAGTCCAGCAATCAAAATCCCCCTTCGGCTCACCTAATTAACATACACAGTTAAAACTAAAAACCTCAACAGGTGGTGGTGGTGCACACCTTTAATCCCAGCACTCGGGAGGCAGAGGCAGGTGGATCTCTGTGAGTTCCAGGCCAGCCTGGTCTACAGAGTGAGTTCCAGGACAGCCAGGACTACACAGAGAAATCCTGTCTCGAAAAATCAAGAAGTTCTGGGACTCCTGCTGCCTTTCATTGTCCCATTCCCTCTGTCCCATCTTCCTTTTCCCTCCCCACTCCTTTCCCCTCTCCTTCCCTCCCCTCCCCTCCTCTCTGTTAGTTACTTTTCTATTGCTATTATAAAACGTAATGACCGGCAGGGTGGTGGTGGTGCACGCCTTTAATCCCAGCACTCGGGAGGCAGAGGCAGGTGGATCTCTGTGAGTTCGAGGCCAGCCTGGTCTACAAAGTGAGTTCCAGGAAAGGCGCAAAGCATTACATAAAACGTAATGACCAAGGCAGCCTGTAGAGGGAAGGGTTTATTTGGCCTTATGGTTCCAGGGTGAAGACAGTCTACCATTGTCACAGCAGAGAAGCTGGACAGCAGGCAGGCATGGTGGCTGGGGCAGCAGCAAGCTGAGAGCTCACATCTTAAACAGCAAACAGGAAGCAGAGAGAGCGAATTGAGACTGACTCAAGGCTTTGAAATCTCAAAACCCGCCCCCAAGTGACATACTTCCTCCAGCACCTTCTAAGCCTCCTCAAACTGCACCATTGACTGAGGACCAGGTATTCACATATCTGAACCTAAGGGGGAGCGTTCTTATTCAAACTGCCCCCTCTCCCACCCTCCCTTCCTCCTTCCTTCCTTCCCTTCCTCGCCCTCCTAATCCACAACATGATCACTCCCTTTACCACCTGCTCTCATCATGGCCACGCACCAGAGGTCCGAAGGGATGTGAGTCCCCTGGATTTGAATTCTCCCAACTATGAGCTAAACACATCCCTTCACTCCACATCTCCTCACACTATAGGTAGCCCCCCCCACCTCACCCCCCCATCCCCCGCCCCCTCGGGTACTTTGTCATAGTACGGAGAAACTGATTGACACACCAGCCCATCTGTCCAAAGGCTGTGTTCAAACTTGTGTTCACAGACCAATCAGAACACACTAGGGCAGGAGGGGCAGGCTTGCTTCTGTATTGCCCAGGGAGAGGTACCCAGACAGAGGCTGTTAACCAGTTAGAGTGGAAGTGTTTTGTTGTCCTAGCAACTAGTACAGCTGCATTTCATTCATCCTGCCTGGGTGTCAGCTCAGCACCAAGGAACTTGAATGCCCTGGGGAAAGAGGCATTCTCCAGGGAATCCCTACAACTATTTCCTCCTCCTTGGCTCCCCTGCTGGGCCCTGCCAGCCCAGGGCAGGGTAGGGTATTCACATGGTTCATAAGTAAACACCCAGGAGAGACAAAGAGAAAGGACGGGATAAGAGAGTTTGGTCTGCCCTGGAAAAATCTCATTTGGGCCCTCCTGCCTTCTCTCTCCCCGAGCCCGAAATGCTTATTCATGTGCTTGCTTGAAATAAGCATTGGAGTAGGTGTGAAGAAAAAAAAAAAGGTGAAAATAACGGCAATGTCATGGATAAGGAAAGGGACTGTGTTCGGTGGGATGGCAGAGATTGCCCACGGCCTCATTTTTCTGTTCACGCCGTTTTCAGGAACTGTTGTAATCCTCATCAGAAACAGCCTCTAAAGAGGTTAGCTGGTTTGCCAAGGTTAAGTGTGGACACAGCACTCAAACTGGCCTGTGCTGCCTCCAAAGGCCTTGCCCACAGCCCCAAGAATTACAGAGCGAGCCATGGGAACAGCTGGCCTGGGTGGTGCTGCCACCTAGTGAGACAAAGGAGAACTGCATACACCAATTTTTGGTCCCTATTATCCTGCCTGAGCTGACCACAGGAGCTCTGGTTAAGGCAATCACACCTTCCTTGCTCTGCCAGGAGTGGGGTGCACAACCGTGACCTCTAGATGTAAGCTGCCACCTCTCTGGGCACCCCAGAGTGCAACCTAACGGGATGCATAAATGAATGACGGGCAGTTCTCTATAGTTCGGTGGTTTCTATCTGGTCTCTACACATCACCTCTGAAGACATTCGGCATGAGTGTCAAAGTTAATCTCCTATCCCCTCTATGGCAAGACCTCTGCTTTCTGCATCTGTCCTGCTTGGCTCCAGTCCTCAGGCTCCAGCCAGCTCTCTAGTCCGAGTTGAGAGGACAGAGGCCTGAACCCTGCGCCTTGGACTCAAGTGTTTCTGCTCTTCCAGGCTGCCCTGCACCCCACTTTTTGTCGGTTGGATTCACCTGGGGAAACCTGTTCGTGTCAGCCTAGTCATTCAGACACAGTGACTCAAGAGGCGGGGCAGCGGGGAAGCTGGGTCAGCAGGTTCGCTTCCTTGACCTTTACGGCGGTGAGGAATCACTTCAGTCTGAAATGTGTGGCTGTCTAGTGATTTCTGTCTCAACTGAAATATGGACATGAGTGTGAGCAGTGAGCAGATAAACAGAAGCCCTCCCCCATTTCTACTCCCCGTACACTCCGTAGCTCCTTTCTGGGTCTTTTCTCTTTTCCCAAGGTCCACGGCACCTGAACCATGGAAGCCAGAGCTTCGATTCCCTTTCAGACACGGGCCTCAGCATCTTGCTGCAAAGGGAAGGAGGATTAAGGGTCACTCCTTAGTGCTGTGGGATGCTCTGTATGCTGTGAATGTGTTGCTCTGATTGGTTGTCCTGCCCAGCCCCACAGACCCCGCCAGCCACTTATAAAATAATCACTCAGAAGCTTATATTAATTAAAACTGCTTGGCCAGTAGCCAGGCAGGAAGTATAGGCAGGATAAACAGACAAGGAGAATTCTGGGAAAAGGAAGGCTGAGTCGGAGGACACCAGCCTGCCGTCCAGGGAGCAGCATGTTACGGCACACAGGTAAAGCCATGGAACACGTGGCAACATATAGATCAACAGAAATAGGCTGAGTTTAAGTGTAGGAGCTAGTCAGTGGTAGGCCTGAGCTGATGGCTGAGCAGTTTTAATTAATATAAGCCTCTGTGTGTTTACTTGGGTCCAAGCAGCTGCGGGACCAGTGGGTGAGAGAGATTTGTCTTGACCACAGGGCCATGGGAGCCAGGCAGGTGTAGAAAATTTTCAGCTACACCTTAGAAGGAAAGCCATCTCAGTAAATGTACACCTTGCTTTGGCCAACATGAACCCAATAGCTTCTTGGTCTAGTCCTCAAAAATTACCTCCAACATGCATAATTTATATGGCCAAGTCCATACTAGATTATGTACTACCATTCTGGCTAGTTTTATGTCACCTTGATACGAGCTGAAGTCGTCAGAGTGGAGGGAGCCTCAACTGGGAAAACAGCTCCCTAAGATCAGGCTGCAGGCAGGCCTGTGTGGAACTTTCTCAATTAGTGATTGGTGGAGGAGGGCTCAGTGCATTGTGGGTGGTGCCATCCCTGGACAGGTGGTCCTGGGTTCTATAAGAAAGCAGATTGAGCAAGCTGTGAGGAGCAAGACAGTAAGCATCTCCCCTCCATGGCCTCTGCATCAGCTCCTGCCTCCAGGTTCCTGTCCTGTTTGAGTTCCTGTCCTGACTTCTCTCAGTGATGAACAGTGCTGTGGAAGGTTAAGTCAAAGAAACCCTTTATACCCCAAGTTGCTTTTGGTCACAATATTTCATCACAGCTATAGTAACCCTGAGTAAGATAGAAATTGGTACCAGGATCATGGGGCATTACTGTGACAGACATGACTATGTTCTTTTTGGGAGAACTGTGGAAGGACTTTGGAACTTTGAGTTAAAAAAAAAAAAAAAGTCAAATGAATGCTCCAAACTTGATGAGCTGTTCTGTGGGAGCCTGGAAGAAAAGGGTGTTGCAAGACATACAGATGGAGTCCTGGTTTGTGAAGTTCAGAGGGAAGTCTGAGAATTATGTAAAGACTACCAGGGCTGTTACATATCGAGACAGGGTTTCTCTGTGAGGCTCTGGCTGTCCTGGACCTCGCTTTATAGCCCAGGCTGGCCTCGAACTCAAAGAGATCTGCCTGCCTCTGCCTCCCGAGTGCTGGGACTAAAGGCATGTGCTACTACCGCCTAGCTGCATATTTGCTATTTTCAATTAGGAGTCTGTGGTTCTGGTCAACTGGGCCTAAAGAGTCAGCCATGATTAACAAGGAGACCAGAACCATGGGAATGAAATCTTTGATTTACGGGGGCAATTGATGCTGGTCGGCTGGAGCTGAGAAACTAGTGGTAATTAGGAAGATTACAGAAAAAAAAAAAAAAGGAAGAGATCAGCATCACTGAGGTGAAATCTTCTGCAAAGTGTTTCCTGAGTGTCAGCACACAGAAGCTGTGTTCTAGAGGTGGCCAAGGGTGTGCCTTGACCTGACAGCCAAACTTGGCCATGTAAGAGTCACCCAGGTGGTATGGTTTTGAAGGCATGAAGGGGTCAAAGAGGCTTGGCACTGTGAGAAGTCAGGAGAGGCCATTGGTGAAGGGGCAGCCTCAGTATCAGTTGAAGGCCCAGGACTGAAGGGTCATGTGGATAAGTTGAGGCTTGGCACCATGAAGAGAGCCCAGGAGAGGCTATTGGTGAAAGTGCAGCCCAGTTGCTGAAGACCTCAGAATTTTGGAGATGCCCGTACCATGAAATGACCACGGAGAACCGCATCAATGGTGGAGTGGAGCCAGCCAGAGCCACAGCCAGGTTGTGACAGTGCCCTAGTTCTTCCCTCTTGAAGTAAGAAAACATTTAATTATTTTTTATTTTACAGGAGCCCACAGTTGAGAGACTTTGAATGTGTAAAAAAGATTTTTGGCTGGTTGTGGTGGCACACACCTTTAATCCCAGTGCTCAGGAGGCAGAAGCAGATGGATCCCTGTGAATTCAAGGCCAGTCAGATCTACAAAGCCAGTTCAAGGACAGCCAGGCTACACAGAGAAACCCTGTATTGAACAACCCAAAAAAAAAAAAAGTAAGAAAAGAAAGAAATGGTGAAGTTTTACAGAGACTTTGTATTTTAAAAGAGACTGGATATTTTTAAAGAGACAACTTTTAAAGTGTTTGAATTAGTAAGGCTGTGGGACTTAAGTTTGTAAAATGTTTTGTATTTTGATGTCTTTATTAATATGTGATCTTGGGGATGAACAATCCCGGATTCTTGGACTTTCCATTGGTAGACAGCCATTGTTGGACTAGCTGGATCACAGCCTGTAAGCCGTTCCAATAAATCCCCTTTATATATATATATATATATTCATCCTGTCAGTTCTGTTCCTCTAGAGAACCCTAATACTACATAAACTGGTTGCCATAGTGACAAAGTAAACATGGTGTTGATAGCAACAGCAAACACCCGGTGATGTGCCCATGATAATTTTTTTTTTTGATATTTGAAATATGTAGATCAGCCATTTAAACCAGCGATTTCTTACATTTGGGGGTCATTGGACTGCTCTGAAAGTTTCTTGTAAACTACAGACCCCCTTCTTCCCTTTACAAAGCATACATGAACTTGTGAAATTTTGGAAATAGTATTCCAGGCCTTCATAGACTCCCAAAGTATTCATGGACCTCAGGATACAAATTGTCCATCTGTCAACAGAGCTGTCTCCCAAGACTCAAGGGACACAGTTGCTGATAGAGAGCAGAGCATGGGGTCCTCAGCACTGGGGTGAAATCCTATTAGGAGCTTGGTAGCTGCCACAGTGGGGTAAGCCAGGCTGCACCGGAAGCAACATGACTTGAGGCGGGACCTATGACTCGGGGCCAAGGCGGTTTGTCAGCTGGGACATGAGTCATCGGTGATGAGCAGGAGGGAGTAAGGGTGGAGGGTGTGAGGTGGTGAGGGGCAGATGAAGGTTATCTGGTGTATATTTGAAAATAAAGTATCAAAACTTGGAAGCTTAATAGGTTTTTAAATAATGCATTAATATGTTAAAATGTCTCTTTGACAAATTGTTCTTGTGCTAAAGTGTTCCGGTCAAGTGTCCAGTGACCGAATGATGGGACCTTAGAGGGATGGCTGGTGGTACATGGAACAGGAGCCAAAGGACATGCATACACACACACACACACACACACACACACACACACACACACACACATCCTTTCCTATAAACAGTCTCTTCCATGCTTCACCTGAAGTCTGAAATGTTATTCCTAGAGCTTCATTCCTATGACATTAGATGTTTATTAAAATAAAATGCAAATGTTTCCAGCAAGGAAAACACATTGTCGTATCAGCCAATTATGCGATTGAAAGAGTTTTTGCTTGCTCCTTCTCCAAATGTCTTGTTTTGGATTCACGGGACAGAGGGAATTAAAACAAAACAAAACAAAACAAAAACAACTAAAGGCTGAAGGAAGGGTGTGAGCGAGGGAGATGAGAGGGTGGGACCAGAACCAAATTGAGTGTGCTGTGACTTCCAGAAGTCTTAATTTCGATGGTAATTGAGTTGGTTGAGTAGTTTCCTCCAGAATAAATTGTGGAGGGCTGGAGAGATAGCAGAAGGTTGAGAGCACTTGCTGCTCTTCCAGAGGACTCAAGGTCAGTTCCCACATGGGGTGGCTTACAGCCCATAACTCTGTCCCCTCTTCTGGCCCTCATGGGATCAGGAATGCACAGGGTGCTCATACATACATGCCGATTGACACTCAAAAAATAAATAAATCTTAAAAGAGAGACAAATGGCTTTTGCAGTGATGTGTGTGTACACTGTGTGTGTGTGTGTGTGTGTGTGTGTGTGTGTGTGCTGTGTGTATACTATGTGTGTGCACTAGGCATGCTTATACACTGTGTGTGTGTGTACACTCTGTGTATGAATCTGTGTATGAACTGAATGGACACTGTGTGTAAGTGTACATTGTGTGTGCACACTATGTGTGTGTATACTGCATCTCACTAACTAAATAGTTTTGTTGTTGTTGTTGTTGTTGTTGTTGTTTTAATGAGAAAGGGATGCCAGGCGCGGTGGCCCATGCCTTTAATCCCACCTCTCAGGAAGCAGACTGGTGGATCCCTGTGAGTCTGAAGCCACCCTGGTCTACATAGTTCAGACCAGCTAGGGCCACATAGTGAGACCCCATCTCAAAGAGAGGAGGGAGGTGGGCTGGAGAGACGGCTCAGCAATTAAGAACACTTGCTGCTCTATCCAGAGAACATGGATTCATCCCCAGCTCCCATGTGGTGGCTCACACTAACTCCAGTCCTACACCCTAGGGAATCCAATACCCACTTCTGGCCTCTGGGGGGCACTGCACTGCACACGTGTGGCGCACAGAGGCAAAACATCCATAGACATAAAATAATATATATTTTTTTAAATTTAAAGAGCAAGAAAGAGGTCAGGTAAGGCCAGAAAAGAAACTATCAAACAGATATATTTTATGTATATATAATATGTATAAATATAGAATATGTAAATATGAATTTATTTATAACGAAAATAAGTGAAGCCACGCCTAGATTCTAATGTCATCTGCAGAAGCACACAGACTGCTGTGATAGGAGACTAAGGGTGTGGGGAGCTCAAACATAGGGGTGCTCCCGGGTCCCACTCTGACCACAGGGATGGTACTTATGAAGGAAGAAGGCTGAGAAGGAGGGAGCTGGGAGGAGTCAATGTGCGTGAGTCACAGGGTCTGCCAGGTACTGGAGAGCACAGGTGGCTTGATTTGGTGGTGACGCGAGGAGGCGTGAGGCCAGCAGGGAAAGATGAGACGAGGGACTCAGGACTCATTTTCATACCATTTGGCTGCTGGATTTTCATGGGAACTCACATTCTGAATTTAAAGTAGGTTCTCGGGAGGGGGGGCATAGTACCATGTCTATCATCCCAGCACTGGGGAGGTAGAGGGAGGAGGGTCGTGAGTTCACGGTCGTCTACAGTGATCTGGAGGTCAGCCTGGCCTGCCTGAAACCATCTCCAAAACTACATACATACTGCATACATATATACACACTTTGGGGGGAGGGTGTTGAAACAGAGTTTCTTTGTGTAGCCCTGGCTGTCCTGGAACTAGCTCTGTAGATCAGGCTGGGCTCAAGCTCAGAGGTCCGCCTGCCTCTGCCTCCCTAGAGGCATGCACCACCGCCACTGGCCAGCTTTTTGTTTTTTGAAACATGGTCTCACTTTGTAACCCTGGGTGGCCTGGAACTCACTCTGTAGACCATGCTGGCCTTGAACTCACAGAGATCCGCCTGCCTCTGCCTCCCAAGTGTTGGGATTAAAGCAGTGAGCCACCACGTCTTTTTTTTTTTTTTTAAACCTTCATCTGGCAGTGGCTGAGGTAGAGGTGGGGTGGTAATTGTCAGAAGCAGGGCACTATCTACAGACTTTACATTATACCTCACTTTCCACAATGTAACATTTCAGAGCTGAAGTTATTGGTCTCACCACCCATCCACTCAGGTCCCCTGGAAAACCCCATCAGGACATTATCCTGACTCCAACCTCACCACCCACATCCCATAGTCCAAATCCAGCGCCCTCCCTCTGCCACCTGCCTACTTCCCCCCACCCTGCCAGCTCTGTTCAGCTCATGATATCCATTCTCACCTGGGTGACCACAACATCCTCCTGTGAGGTCTCTCTGCCCCCAACATGGCTGGATTCTCTTCAAAGCAATCAGCTCTCTCTCCTGCTCAGATCAGACACCATCCATCTGCTTTAAACCTTCCTATGGTTTCTCTGCTCTTAGAATCCAGCTCCTCCCCCTCCCGCCCTACCTCCCTCCCGCCTTCCCTCCCCCCCTCCCTCCCTCCTTCCTTCACTCTCTTCCTTCTTTCCTTCCTTTTCTCCTCCCCGTCTCCTCTTTCTTCCCACCTTCCCTCTCTCACCCTACCTCTGCCTCTCACTTCTGCCCTTCTCTCTCCTCCAGCTATGCTAGCTAGGTTCAATTCTAAAAAACCAACCAACCAACCAACCAACCAACCTCTCCTTCCCAGCTCAGGATACTTGCATACTTGTCCTTTCTGACTAGACTGCCTTTCTCAATGTTGTCAATTGTGATTCCACTCTTAAGATCTCTAGCACATCTTTGCAAACCCTTAGGGATGATCCTCAGAGCCCTCACTCCTTTAAAATAAAACTTATGTGCACATGGGAGTACTTGATTGTCATCTACCTTATCACCATGAGTATAAACTCCTGGAAGGCGGGAATGGACTGCATCTGTTTTGCTCAATGGGTCTTCCAACTCCTACTACCAAGGCTTAGCTACGCATCAGGATTTATCCAGACATCTCTGAGAAGCCTCCTGACCCCTGGCTTTGCCAGCCTGTGCCCCAGCCTGGCCCTCTTTCATTGCATTCACTGTGGTACCCTGAGACAATCTGTCCCACCCCTACTGTGTGGCTGCTTGGAAAGCAAGGACCCATTTTTGTTAGTTTCTTTTCTCTACACCCAGGGCCTGACCTGTGGGAGATTGCAGTGGCAATGAATGAACAATTCTGTCTTCTGGGCCCAGGTTTCATCCCCATAAATGTCAGGGCAGAACCAGCAGCCATCAGCAAAGTTCTCTGCACACAGTTCCCTATTCTACTATGCAAAGAGGACCTCACACCCCTGAGCTTTCTATAGATTATGCAAAAAAAAAAAAAATCTCCTTCCTTCTTTGGCTTGAATTTGAGTTACATCTCATTTCTTGAAGGGACGTTTTTGCTTTTTTATTCATTAAGAAGCATTCAACTAATGTGTGTACCAGTTGCATGCCAGGTACCAGTGGTGGCCAGAAGATTGTATTAGTTTCCTCATGACTGAAGCTACAGACAGATGTGAGCTGTCTTGTGTGTGCTGGAAAACAAAGACAGACCCTCTGGACAAAAAAATCCAGTGTTCTTAGCTGCTGAGCCATCTATTCAGCCCTATATACATGTCATTAATAGCAGTAAGATGTAAATGGCTGTTTTTCAGTTCATCTTTACCTCAGCCCTGATGATCCAGAAGAAATAAAAGTGGATAACATCAGAAATTTAAAAAAAAAAAAAAGAAGCATTCAATCTCTATCAAACTTTGAGGCCATCTGAGGTGGGACTTCTCTAGGAAACTAGGCAAGAAGTCAGTCCCTGGTCCTCAGGGCCAGACACGGAGCTAAGGTTGGGGTTTGGAGATTAACCGGATATGATCCAGAAACTTGAAGGACTCACAGAAGTAGATGACTTGAAGAGGTCAATAAGCCTTTATGAGAGAATGTGACAGGAATTACCATCAAGATGTACAAGTAGCGTGGGTCAAAGCCTCTACGTCACACCAGGGTGTCGGGGAAGGCTTCCTTATGGGCCAACACTTGCCCTGCATTGAAAGCATGGCCTGTGCGAGGCATGCTGAGTTCATAATGCTGGTGGGAGCTGCGGGTGGTTCCACGTGTCGGGAGCAAAACAGCGGAGTGGACAGTGGTGGGCAATGTGGCCCAGATGATGTCACAAAGGCCTTGTGTGGTAGGCTGAGCAATGTTACAGGTAGCCACTGTAAACTTTGAGGCTGGGGAGTGACCTCAAAGAGTCTAAGAAAAGCCCATGGAGCGGCCTGGTGGTGAGCTGGGAGGACTACGAACAACAAGACGATTGTGAGAGGCCTAGAGAGTCCAGACCAAGAAGGCAGCAATGGGAAAGGAGCGGAGCAGATCCGCGGGTGAGCCTTGAGAGAGACTGGAGGAGCGTTGCGGGTAATTCTCAGGGTTAGGGTTTCCACGGGGCTGGCACTGCTATTCACCCATCAGATTCTAGAGGGGTCGACCTTGGTTCTGGGAATGGAGGAGACACCGAAAAGGCAGAAATGAGTCAAGATTCAGGAGTGGGTAATGGGCCTCTGACTCCACATCCCGTGTTGCTAAGGAGGCAGCCTGATGCATCTTTGGAGAATACAGCTTAGCAGAGGAGGCATTTATCTCCACTGAGGCTGAGGGTTTGGAGTCTCAAGTGTCCATCTCAGCCCTAACATTGTCAAACCCAGAGCTGATCACCCCCTAGGTACCACCTGAGGGCCTTTGTAAAATAGCTCTATCTCTATTAAATCTGATACAACTTAACCTATTTATTTATGTGGTTTATGTGTATGGACATGCTTATGTGTATGAGTACATGTGTGTGTAAGTGTGTGTCTGTGTGTGTCTGTGTGTGTGTGTGTGTGTGCGTGCAGGCCAGAAGTCAATGTTGGGCATCTTCCTCAATTGCTTTCCATCTTATTTTTTGAGACAAGGTCTTTCACTGAACCTGGTTCAGCAAACTAGCTAAACCCCAGGAATCCTCCTGTCTCCACCTTCCCCGCACTGTGATCACAGGCGTGCACTGCCCGGTGACCAGCTTCTCACCTGTGTCCTGGTAATTCAAATCCACATCCTCACATTTGCCCAGAGAATACTTCCCCAACAGAGCCACGTCCCCAGGTTCTCATTCACATTCGGAGGTGGGCATTTTATTTATTTTATTTATTTTTTTTAATGAAAGTTCTACATAGTTTAGGGAATCAACTACTCCTATCAAAAACCTCAGTTGCTTAGCTGTCCTTTCTGGCTCTCCTGCGGCAATTACTCTAACCCCAGATGATTCTTTGGGTATTTCCCAGCAAGGTCTAAATCACATGGGTAGAGTGATACTTGATCTTTTCTGTGTTACGTAGACAGCAGTTTAACTCTGTGTCCCACGCTCACCTCAGTTACACATATGTGCTACTTCCTAGTCCCACTCTCCTTTATTTACACCAACCAAAATACTTTTTTTTTTTATTAATTTTTGTCTTATCTTAATTTTTATTTATTTATGTCTGAGTGTTTTGCCTGTATGTACGTCTGTGGGCCACTTGTGTGTCGGTTGCCCATGGAGGCCAGAAGAGAGCGTCAGATCCCCCGGAGTTGGAGGGTTGTGAGTTGTTGCTCAATCTGAGTAACGCTGGGAAACCATCGTGGGTCCAGTGAAAGAGCAGTGTGTGTTCTCCTTAACTGCTAACAGTCTCTCCAGCCGCAGAGCTGCCTTTTGAATAGCTCTTAAGAAACCACTGGACCTCCCCACCTCCAGTCTCTCTGACATGTTAGATCTCTTTGTCTCCAGTTTTCTGAAATCCCATGCTGAGTCTACAGACTCAGGACATGCGCAATTGAGGACATGCGCAATGTAGTTTCTCTCACTAAGTGTTCCAGAGTAGTCAAAGATAGACACAAGCGCTTAGCTGGAATTGGTGAGAGGTGGGGGGGAGGGAAGTAAGGCAAACAGAACATTGGTTGAGCAGGCAGTGTTATATACATCTAAGTTCCTCATCAGTGACTCAAGATCAGCATTACAAATTCCAAGCACTGGGAAAAATTCTGGGGCCTCAGTCTAGTTCGTTTGGTTGGAAATAAAGCCTTCCCACGCCCCCAGCGAACTCCACGCCTCCCATACCCACAGCTCTTGTTTAAGAGGGAGGCAGGCTGACATTTTTCAGTGTTCGTGCTGTGTCTGGATGCTCTTCACCACCAGTGGGCAAACTTTGCTATTATCATTCTGGGGGTAAGAAAGCTGGAGTTCACCACTGAAGGCGTTCCTTCATTTCTGGGGACTGGGCTCAACCCCAAACCAGAGCCCTTTATCAGAAAGAAATCTTTAAGATGTGTAGGCCCATTTCCTTCAAGGTGTGCCTGCAGACTCCTGTAGATAGGACACATAAGTAGAGAGAACATATAGGGCTGGGCATGGTGGTGCATGCCTCTAATCCCAGCACTCAGGAGGCAGAGGCAGGCAGGGTCTCTGAGTTCTAGGCCAGCCTGATCTACAGAGCGAGCTACAGGAGGGCCAGGATTACACAGAGAAACCCTGTTGGGGGGGGGGCGGAAAGAAAGAAAGAAAGAAAAGAGAACATACAGGGTGCTACTCAATACATGTCTTTATGATGGACGAATAAAGAACTTCTCTACTTATCATCTAATTTTTACAGCAGTCTGCCCCCTGGTGGAAGTCAATCAGGAAAACACACTACTCTAGTGACTGCCTGATAGCATTTTTTTTTTAATCATTGAAAGCAATTTATGTACATTATCAGAACTGCCAGCAACACTATGATTCCAAAAGTTGTGAGGGGTATGTTTTTTGTTTGTTTTGTTTTTGAGACACAGTCTCTCTATGTAAATCCTGGTTGTTCTGGAACTCACTACATAAACCAGGCTGGTCTCAAACTCACAGAGATAACAAACTCACAGAGTAACTTACCTTACCCGAGTGCTGGGATTAAAGGCGTGCACTATCATGCCTGACTGAATCAGGAGTGATTGTGCTCATTTGATAGGTATAAGTTCCTCCACCAAGATCCCAAAGAACAGTACTTCTAACCTAAGTAGACTCAGTCCAGAGCTCACAACAAACCTGGCCCACTCCACAACACAAACAAGCTCAAATCTTGCTTGAATCTCAGGTTAGACCCTGGGATTGGGTCTAGACTACAGCACTGCTCTTGAGTGCATGAAAGAGCCACCTGGAACAGGACCCTGCCTCACAGTTGTTTATTCTGATGCTGATTAACACAGAAATCTAAAGATCAAGTCACACACACACACACACACACACACACATGCACGCACGCACGCACGCACGCACGCACGCACGCATGCGCGCAGCCTCAGTTTTCTCATCTGTCAAATGGAGAATATACTGGAAGGGCTGGCAATGTGGCTCAGTTTATACAGTACTTGCTTAGCATGCACAGGCCCTGGGTTTGATCCCCAGCACTGAATAAACCAGATGTGGTGGTCCACACTTGCAATTCCAGCACTTGAGAGGTGAAAGGTAGGAGGCATAAAGAGTTGGAGGCCAATGTGGGTTACATAAGACCCTGTCTCAAAAATAAATGTAGTCTAAGAATTTGGGAAGGGGCCATGATCGCCTAAGGAAAGTGCAGAAGGTTTTTAAGAAAGCAAATGTTCTGTACTCCCTGGAGGAGGAGGAGAAGACCACTGGAGGAACTGGAAGAGCATGGGATACTAAATGAGTATGGAAACTCTTCAATGGGTATGAGTTCTCTCTACAAATATCCCATAATACAATGAGAGCCTCCATAATTTGTACCCCCCCTCCCAAAAAAAAAGAATTGTGTGCTTCCAGGAAGCATTCTATCCACCCAGTAGAAGCAGCAAACCTGGTCTTCTCTGCTGGAATCCAGTAGTAAGTCTCCCCTGCGGGCATTTAAATTTAGCTATGTGTTAGGATTAGACCTTAAGTGGTTCCCAGCTATCCTCAGATGACTGATTTGGGGGTCAGCCTGGACATCTAGAATGTTAAGGATCTCCCACCCGGAATAGGCCCCTAAACCTTAGCACAACTGACTCCATAATGGAAGTGCCACTCAGGCCATAAAATTCAGCATGTAGACAATTCCACCTGCCAAAATGAAAACAAAGACAGACCTAATCCATCAAAGTCCATAGTTCTGGGGAAGCCTCTAAAGGCAACAACCTTGCTTTTTGGCTTCTGTAGTTCTGCTTCTGGCTAACTGTTCTTGCTAACTGAGATGTGTCATCCCAGAAAATGTTTGTGTGTGTGTGTGTGTGTGTGTGTGTGTGTGTGTGTGCTTAAAAGCTCACACTGAGAAAGGCTCAGTGCTACACTGGGATCCTGAACACCCAGTGTAGTCTCCAGCTGGCAAATAAAAACTTTCTATTGGCTTAAAACCCTATTCCAGCAGTCTTCTCTGGTGGATACCCTACAACACTACACATTGCCATTGATTCTATTTTTAAAAACTTATTATTATTATTAATTATTATTATTATTTACATTTATGTTTGTGTGTATGTGCTCACATGTGTGCTGGTGCCTGAGGCTGGAAGAGGGTATGGGATTCCATGGGGCTGGAGTTACAGATAGTTGTGAGTCACTCAATGTGGTTGCTGGGAACTGAACCCGGGTCCTCTGAGAAAGTAGCAAGCCCTCTTAAACCCAGCCATCTCTCTTCACCACCACCCCATTCTTGATTCTAATATGCAACTCAAGTTGTAAACATCACCCCAGAACTTTAAAAAGAGTGGGTAGGAAGAACAGGGAAGCAGTAGTGCCCAGTGGCAATCAAGATTCAATGTGCAAACATATTAATCACCTGGAGATTTTGTTAAAATGCGGCTTCGAATACAAGAGGTATGGGGTGAACCTGGGAATCTGGGATCTTCCCTTCTAACAAGCTTTTAGGGGTCAGGCATGATGGCATATATCTGTAATCCCAGCATTTGTAGGGCAAGAGGACCTGGAGTTCAAGGCCATCCTGGGCTACATTGAGCAACCCTGCCTCAAATGAACCACCATCAGGTTCCCAGGAGCTGTCCAGGCTGCTGCCCAGACTGCTCAGCTGTATGGTAGCTTGAATGATGAGAAGTATGGCTTTTCAGGCCAGCTGGGACCTGAAAAAATTAACTCACTTCTAAGAGGCTCTGTTTTCTAAGAGGACTGAGGGCTTAGCTTGGTGATTTCAAAGCCTGGTGTGCATGCACATATACAATATACATGCACAAATACAGACACCAGCAATAGTAAGCACATCATAGAATTCCCGGGGGGTGCTCACACAGGAAGTAATGCACTGACCATGTTTACCCCAGTGCAGGATAGCTAACATTTGTGGAATGAATTATCAGCCAGGGATTTTCCTAAGGGCTATTATCTCACCATCCACATTTTGTAGATGAAACTGGGGCACAGAGGTGGTGTGCAGTGAATGACCCATAGTTCCACACCTAAATTGCTAATCTGAAATTTTGGGGTTTTTTCTTTCTTTCTTTTTTTTTTTTTAAACTTTATGTTCATTGGTGTTTTGTCTGCATGCATGTCTGTGTGAGGGTTGTCAGATCCCCTGGAACTGGAGTTACAGACAGTTGTGAGCTGCAATGTGGGTGCTGGGGACTGAATCGGGGGTCTTCTGGAAGAGCAGCCAATGCTCTTAAGCTCTGAGCCATCTCTCCAGCCTTTATTACTATGGTCCACGGGATTGGTTGATAGGGACTGGCTCAAGCCACCGCTAGGCTGCAAAGAGGTAACTCTCAGGGGATCGGCAGATGGCAGCCCAGTGCTACAAGGCTGCCAGAACCGCTTAACACCATGCCCCGAGCTAGCGCAGCCAGCCGCACTTCCGACAGCTTCTACTCTAGGCTGCGCTCAGCTCCCGGGGTTCCCTCGTGGGAGGCCTCGGGGACTCGTCAGAGACTAAACAGCCCTTCAAGTTCATGTACGAGTTCCACCAAGATAAGACCTTGTCCGCAAGGAGGGCAGCGAGAAAAGCAAGCTTTCCACAAGGGACGCTCAACTGTCACCCGGAGAGGTCAGCCCCAGGAGGGGAGCCCAAGCAAGAGGAAGAAAGTCCTGGATCCGTCTCGGATCCCTCACCCCCACCCCCTGAGCGCTTTAGGGACCCCGGGGCTCGGGGCACTCGCCCCCCCCCCCCCCCCGAGAAGACTCTGACCTCGGAAGGACAGGCGGGATCGTCCAGCGGAGTCCTCTGGGAGTTGGGGGGACAAATGAATTTAGGGGCAGTGTAGGGGGTGGGGGCTAACCGGGCGGTTTCCATGGCGCCCGGGACGTGATGGAGGAATGCACCCCAAGCTATGGCGAAACAAGCGCGGTGTCCTGCGGGGCCCTGCTCAAGAAGTCAGGGGAGCCTGGGTGGGAGGGGTTGCGGGGCGTGGGGAGCCGGGCAGGCCGGGGGCGGGGCGGTCACGTGCGCCCGAGGGGGCGAGGCCCCAGCCTGCCCGGGAGCGAACCGAGCCGGCCCAGCAGCAGTTCAGCTAGCAAACTTTTTCCAGGACTGTCCACACTTCATCTGGGAATTCCAGGCAGGAACAGCCTGGAGCGCGTGGCGAGGAGTCTGCGGCCGACTTGGGGACAAGAGTTTGCGAGGGGGGGGGGCGGGAAATAAGGATTCCCAAGGACCAGCAAGAGGAGTTTGGGAGTGAGCGCTGCCTCTAAGTCTCGGTTTCTCCGCGAACAGAGGTGCGCTTCTGGACAACCCTCAGCTCTAGGGGGACAGCCAAAAGGCCACTGGCCCATAAGACTGTAGGAGTCAGCCCGTGTCCGGGGCTCAGGAGCACGCTGTGGTCATGGTGAATGAAAGTCTCAACCAGGAGAAGAGCGATGACAACCCTGCACCCGAGTCCTCATTCCAGACCGACACCAGCGGCTCCATCCATCCCAGCGTCTCAGGCCATCCCAGTGTCTCCATCCATCCAAGCGTCTCCATCCATCCCAGCGTCTCCATCGACCCCAGTGTCTCTGTCCATCCCAGCAGTTCAGCACCCCCTAGTACCTTTGCTCAGCCCAGCGCCGTGACCCATCGCAGTAGCTCAGGTCCGCAAAGCAGTGTGATCAAGGTGAGCAAGCGCCGCTGGGCCGTGGTCCTGGTGTTTAGTTGCTACTCCTTGTGCAACGCCTTCCAGTGGATCCAGTATGGCTCCATCAATAACATCTTCATGACCTTCTATGGCGTCAGCGCCTTTGCCATCGACTGGCTGTCCATGTGCTACATGCTGGTGTACATCCCTCTGCTCTTGCCCGTGGCCTGGATGCTGGAGAAATTTGGTCTTCGAACTATCGCGATCACTGGTTCAGCTCTCAACTGCCTGGGGGCCTGGGTGAAGCTAGGCAGCCTGGAGCCTCACCTCTTCCCAGTCACAGTGGTGGGTCAGGTCATTTGCTCTGTGGCACAGGTCTTCATCCTGGGCATGCCCTCACGCATTGCTTCGGTCTGGTTCGGGGCGGATGAAGTCTCAACAGCTTGCTCCGTGGCGGTGTTTGGCAATCAGGTGAGTAGAGGAGTGTGTGTGTGTGTGTGTGTGTGTGTGTGTGTGTGTGTGTGTGTGTTCCAAAGAGAGGGCATCTCACCATGATGGGGCTGAGTGTGTTAGAGGATACCTGACTTGACCCTCTATGTGAGAAGCTGCAGTTTTCTGGTTCACAGCCTTTATGACTCTGGGTGGCTTGGTGGTTGGGTGTGACTGACAGTGTAGTTGGGTGTGACTGTCAGTGACATTGTAAGATCAATGGGGGGGGGTTGTCACAAACAAGGGACTTTTTCTTTCATCTGTTGATGGCGTTTCTCCACCAATCTGTATCAGTCCACCCATTTCACCTATAGAAATGCTGGTCTTTCTCTGGTAGCAGCACCTGGCTGTTTAGGTGTCTTTGGAATCTGGCAGATGTTTTTAGCTGGGCCAGTCAGCTTTCCCAGAATGCGGGACTCCTGTGTATAGAACTGTGGGCTGGGCTGTCCTTACATCCTTTATACACAGCTGAAACCAGGGCAGAGGGAAGAATGCTTTGTTCTAAACTCCCTCTCTGGGGTTTAGAGCTAAGTCCAGCAGGGTAAAGTAGATATAACTGTGAGCTTCCAAAACAACTCTGATCTAAGCACCTTGTGTCTTAATCTTTTTTAATCATTCTTTTTCCTCTTTTTGGGGCCAGCAATCCCCAATTCTTTTTTACCTTAGGTGTGGTTCTGGTCCAGAAACTTGGCCATGTTATGAACCTGATTGCGACTCTGTATTCGAAGCAAAGCAAATGTTTATGGGGTGCTTCTTTTATGGGAGCCCCTGTCCATAGGCTCTCACTTCTCAAGTGTATGCTGGCCAAGCAGCTGCTAGACCACTGGTCACCCTTGGCTCTCATAAGCCTATTTTGCCTTACCAGTTCATTTAGAGGATGTAACTTCTGACTTACTGAGGCAGCTCAGCAGTTATGAGCATGTCCTACTCCCGCAGAGGACTAGAGTTAGATTTTCAGCACCCATAGTGGGTGGCTCACAACTACTTGTAACTCAAGCCAAGGAGGATCTGATGCATCTGCCTTTCTAAGGGCACCAGCACTTACGTGTACATACCCATAGACACAATTAATAATAATAATAAACCTTTAAAAATAGACTTTAAAAAATAAATATTGAACTGGGTGTAGTGATGTATGCCTATAATCCTAGCACTTGGGAGATAGAGATGGGAGAATCAGGCGTTCAAGGTCATCCTAGGCTACATAGTGAGTTCAAGACCACTTGTGACTCTTTCTCAAAATATATAAATAAAAGCCAGGTGGTGGTGGTGCACACCTGTAATCCCAGCGCTCAGGAGGCAGGTAGGTGGATCTCTGTGAGTTCAAGGCCAGCCTGGTCTACAAAGCTAGTTCCAGGACAGCCAGGGCTACACAGAGAAAGCCTATCTCAAAAACCAAACAAGCATATATGATATTTGTCAATCCTCAATCCTTAAAATTATATGACTGTGGGTTTTAATGTCTCTAGCGTGGGAGGTAGATTTGTCCATTATTGGGAGCTAAGGCTAGGGCATGAAGAATTCATCTTCTAAAAGGTCCTCATCCTACAAGCAGAGTAGGGTTCATACACGGGGGGATAATCCAGTCCTACCATTTAGGAGGAGCTAGAAGAATTCCTCTCTGTTAATCTGGGGCCATCAAAACGGGGTTTCTAACACTTTTGTTATTATTAATCCTAAGGCACACAGTAACCCCTTGACCCACACCCCCGGAGGACATAATACTAGATATGTCGTTAAAATTTAAGAGGAATAGTTTATTCATTTCTCATTCTACCCTATTCCCCCAACAAGATCAAGACATGCTAAGAATTTTACACTTAAAAATACCCTGGGGCTGGTGAAATGCTTCAGTGGGTAGGGCAGCCGCTGCCAAGCCTACCCCCAAACCTGACGACCTGAGTTGGCTCTCCGGGAGCCACATGGTAGAATGAGAAGACTGATTCCTGCCAGCTGTCCTCTGACCTCAGCATGCTTGCTGTGGCATGCACCTGTTTCTCCTACACTCCCCAACACATAGATACATAAATAAGTGTCCTTAAGAAATTTAAAATCCTTGTTGATGGAGTGTGTTGGACTCAGGGAAATAGCTGTTTCTCTTGAATAGTTAGGGTTGATCCTCTGTGCTAAATTCAACATGATTAAAAAAAAAAAAAAAACCTGTTCAGGCTTCCTCATGAAGAGATGAGTTTGCTTGTTTCCCTGTCCTGTAGCCTTCTCCCAGGTAAAGCTCTACTGCATAGGAAGAAATGCTTACAGAGTACCTGTGGTTTGCATCTTAGGAAAGACTCCATAGAGATGGCTAGGCAAACATTCTGAAGACTTAATTCCTCAGGGCTTGCAAACTTCACTTTGGCCTTGCCCATGTAAATCACCTCAAACTCTACCTCCTTTTCAATGTGGGGCCGGGGATCAGAGGAGGAAGAGATTCTCCAAAGAATACTGGTATTTGTGAACAGCAGAATATTGAGATGGTAATATATATGCCATGGTAATCTATCCACATATGCAAACAGGTTGAGGCAAGGGAGAGGTTTTCAGTTGCTTTTTATTTATTTTGTATGTAAAGGTGTGTGCATGTGCCATGATGCATATATAGAGGTCAGAGAACAATTTGCAAGAATTCTCTTTCCACCATGCAGGTCCTGGGGATCGAACCCAGGTCCCCAGGCTTGTTTGCAGGTCCCTTTAGCCATCATCTTGCTGGCCCAAGGGGAAGTTTTAAAAGACTCAAATGAAGAGGATTGCATCAGATATTTTGAAATAACAGTCTCTGGATACAATGATTAATAACAGTGGTGTGGGTCTGAGGCTGAACAGACAGACACTGGAGAGATATTCCTGCAGAAGTGTTTTTTATGTGATGTCACACTGGTACTAGGGATGTAGTTCAGAGTGCATGCTTAGCATGTGCAAGATCCTGGGTTTAATCCCCGGCACCACAAAAGTGCAATGGTCTCTGTAAGGTTAGGATCTAACAGAAGCTCTTGCAGTCATTTCCATAAGACAAACATTTCCATTCATAACCCCTTGTTTACTTTTTTTTTTTTTTTTTTTTTTTTTGAGACAGGTTCTCAACGGTGGAGCACTGGCTGGCCTGGACCTGGCTATGTAGACTAGACTGGCTTTGAACTCATAGAGCTCCTCCTACCTCTGCCTCCAAAGAGCTGGGATTAAAAGCATGCCCCAGCACACTGACATCATTTGGGTTTTGTTGCTGTTGTTAAGGTTGCCACAAATGACCCTTTTGATCCTGACAACTTTCATGTTTCTTTCACAGGGTGGGAATCTTGACCTCTCTATTCCTAGTGTTTCTTGGGTACTTCCCATGATAACCAGCCTCTGCTCATATAGAATTCATCTTTCAGACATTAGAAAAGCCTGAAATTTCCCTGAGCACCTCAATTTGCTAGACGCTAGGTGAGGCTATCAAACTGTTGTCTCCCTGCAAAGATTTCCTCTACCAGAGTTTAAAGTGTGTACCGAATGCCTAGGTTCAGCAATAACACAACAGGTCATAGCATAGATTTATTTTCAGTTCTATATGACTCTGCGCTCGCGCTCTCTCTCTCTCTCTCTTTCTCTCTCTCTCTCTCTCTCTCTCGTGTGTGTGTGTGTGTGTGTGTGTGTGTGTGTGTGTGTGTGTGTGTTTTTTCTAGACTTACTGGCTATAGGAAAGGGTAAAGAATAGGAAAAGAAGTTAATGTCTACGAAACACCTAAAATACGCAAAGTACTTTTTCACCCATCGTTTAATTTAATCTTCTCGGCAACCCTTGTGAGGTGGGTAGAGTTGTCCCTGCGGTTACAGGTGAAGAAACAGAGAGTAATGTAAGAAGAGCGACCTTGGTCACAGTCCTGTAGCGGTTGAGTGGGAGCCGGAGATCGAACCAGCCAACAGGGAATCTTCATGGGGGAAAGCCAATGTTTAAAAAA
>CABHPP010140501.1:0-13098 GCA_902168425.1 Peromyscus attwateri | reverse complement strand
AGCATGTGTTGGCTGCTTCTCTGGCTCAAGGTCTCAGCTAGAACTGTGATGAATCCCACTGCTGGCTAAGGCTAGGGTTTCACCTAGGCTTGAGTAGGGGTGGGGCAGCTTTCAAACTCAAGAGATGGTTGGATTGTTGGGTTATTGAACTAAGAGGTCAGTTTGTCCCTGGCTGCTGACTGGAGAGTGTTCTCAGTTCCTCAACACAGGGACCACAGGGCAGTTCACAGTGTGGCGGCTGTCTGTCCTGACAGTGAGAAATGAGCAGGCAAGCAAGGCAAAAGGCAATGTCTATAGAACTTAATCCTGGGGTGGTCAGCCCAGTCTGGTACAGTGGTGTTCATTTAGAACCTTACCATTCGGCAGGCTGAGGTCAGAGGGTTGCTACAAAGTCAGAGGGTAGCCTGGCTTACAGGGCAACTCCCTGTCTCAAATAGGTAGATAACATCCTACTTAGGCTTGGCTGTCCTCTGACCTCCTCATGTGTAGTATGACATTTACAAGTGCTCCCAAGAGCTTGCTTTCAACCTGTGTTGGGCAAACTCACAAACATTCACACATACACTCCTCTATTCACTGCTCTCCCCATGCAGCAGCTGATAGGAGTCAAGGAGGAAGTGTCAGGAATGATGGTCATGATCTGCTGTGGGCCATGGTGTAGTTACAGTTATACCAACTGATAGTACAGATGTCACCCCAACAGAGGACTGATTCTCAGATTGGGTACCCTGTCAGGCATGACCTTAAGTCCATTAACTCTGAAAATGTTGCTTTCATCTGTCATTTCACTGCAAGAACAGCTATGATATCTCCCCATTTACCCTGAATTTTCATGTAATGTGTACTTAGACCGGCATGATTACATCTTAATCTTATGGGCACACATAGATCCGTTTCTTTCATTTGCTGTATTGTCCTGATCTGAACCCTGAAGAGGACTTGAGGTCCTCAGAGGCTCTTGATAAGGAAGCTAGCAGTCAGGCTTCAGACCCCTGGTAAAGCCAAGAGGGATTGATGGAGTGTCCTGTGTATTCTTGCAGCAGGGGCTACTACATTCAGAATCAGGCTTCTGCCTTGGAGGCAGTTTGGCAATGTGTACCAGTGCGACATGGATTTATATTTCCCCTTAACAAAGTACAATTTCTATGGCTGCTACTGTGACTATTTCAAATGGGACGACCCGTTTGAAGACATACAAAGGTGAGTGATCCATCTGGTTGGAGACTGGAGGGTCTGGGTTGGTGGGGACAGGACATAAGCAGAACATCTCATAAGGCAAGAAGAGGAGACAGGCATATTCATCATATATCATGTATTTTGTTTTGTTTATTTATTATTTATTTATTGTTTGTTTTGTTTTCAGACAAGGGTTCTCTGTGTAGCCCTAGTTGTCCTAGAACTCTCTGTGGAGACCATGCTGGCCTTGAACTCAGAGATCTTCCAGCCTCTGCCTCCTGAGTGCTGAGGTTAAAGGTGTGCATCAGCACCCCCAGCATGTATTTTCACCTCTTGTCATGTAAAGAAATGAGTCTAAGGGCAACCTGTATCTAGTGGTCCCTGAAACAGAATGTGTGAGATGTAAACAGAGGACAATGCTGGACTCAGGCACCAGACTAGGGCATGGCAACCATCACAGCCACCATCAAAACATCAGCCTTGACTTTAAAATGTCAGTGAAACTTTGGAATATATGATTTCACTTTGTTCCTGCAGCTTTGTTTAAAAATCCCTTTTCGGATACAGGGTCTGCTTAGTTATCCCTGACTGATCTCCAACTCAGAGATCCGTCTGCCTCGGCCTCCCAAGTACTGAGAATAAAGGCCAGTACTGACCTCGCTCCACAGGAATGGCTTTCAATAAATATGTGCTTAATAGAAATCACAGATTTTTGAGCCTGAGGAAGATTACTTCTGGAACATCATGTTTAAGTCATCCTGACAGGTTTGAGAAAGACTGTAGGTGAGAACTGACCTCCTGTAGGTCCACAATCCTCCCTCAGCTCTTCCTTCCTCTCTCCAGGTGCTGCAACATTCGTGACCGCTGCCGCGATCAGGTCAAGAAGCTGGAAAACTGCAAATTCCTCAGAGACAACCGCAACGTCTCATACTTATACTCGTGCTCTCGGAATGAGGTCACCTGCACTGGTAGGTTTACCCTCTGGGACCTCTGGACTCTGATTGGTCCTGTATCGGTTGCCTTATGGAGAGCCTGCTCCAAGGTCACCTCCAGGGAATTGCAAGAAAATCCACCAATGTGGAGAAGTCTTAGGAAAAAGTTCTTATGTATCTGAGAGCTAGACTTTGTCTGTTTAAGGGGTAAATAATAAGGAAACACAAATGCTTTCTCATGTTAAGTTTCTTTTTTACTTCAACTTAAGAAATCCTCTCTCTTAAAATCTCTCTGAAAGTATCTCTGTTTCCACACAGTTACATGTCTTTCCATACAGCTACATTTTCCACACACTTACACAGCCCCCTCTTCTCTCTGAAAATGTCGCTTGCTCTCTCTTCTGCCTAGCTGTTCATGTTCTCTCCTCAGCTCCTTCTTCACACACACACTGACACACTAACACACATACCCTCACTCACTGCTGCTCTTTCCACAGTTCCTTCACACAGCTCTTCCTTCATGGCAACAGCTCTTCCACCCAGCTCTCCACAGCCGTCTCTCTCCACACCGCCGCTGCTACCTCACAGCCAAGCTCTCAACAATTATCAGTTACATTTTCGGGGCCCTACCCATTCTCACAACACAAGATAAGTCACGAAGTTTCTCTTAGGCTATAATGTCACACTGACCCATGCACATAGCTCTAAGTTAGTGAGGGATCCCAGACAGTACACAAGTGGCTGAACCTTGAGCTGTCAGGGTCCCTGCAGAAAAAGAACTTGCAAGGAGCTATGTTTCAATGTAAACAGCCTGGCCTTGATGTAGCAATGACAACACCTGGCAATTAGTCTTTGAGTATTTTCTGCAGGGGCAGTTTAGTCTGCTTTGAATTTGTTCTGAAGTTCAAAATTAGATGTCGTGTAAAAGGCTGTGTTTGTGACTGAGAATTCTATGTCAGTCTGAGTAAGGTAAAATATCCTCTTACTGTTTCTGTACATCAAATTCATACAGCCTAAACAGAAATTATCTTCAGAACATCCACAGCTATAAGTGTGTCCAAAGATGGAATATATTCTTGAGATAAACACACAAACAGTGGGAAAACACCCATAGCAGTTCTTAGTGGAGAAATGCATTGGCACAGGAGAGAAATTACTGACAGGAAACAACTGTTTTCCACATCCAGTGACCCCATGGCCTTGCCAGGTGGGACTCCCCATCAGGTGGGTCTGGTGGGTCGATCTGTTAAACACTAGTTGTCACTGCTGTACATTCCCACAGCCCCTGCAGCCCTGGTGTGGTGATATATTGTGTGTCAAATAAGGCTTACCTGAGGATCAGAGGACAGAGCCAGCCACTAGATTAAACATAGAGGTCCAGCAGTGGTGGCACACACCTTTAATCCTACACTCAGGAGGCAGAGAATCTCTGTGAGTTCAAAGCCACTTTGGACTCCATGAGATTGACTCAGTCTAGGAGAGAACCAGAGCCAGGCATTGATGGCACACGCCTTTCAATGTAGAACTTGAGATCTCATGCCTTTGCTACCAGTATTTGGGAAGCAAACACACCATTAATCCCAGCACTAGGGAGGAAGTGGAATGGCCGCCAGTGAAAGGCATAGAAGGCATGAGGAGACAGGAACTAGGGCCTTTTTTGACAGAGGAAGCTTTTCAACTGAGATTCAGAAGCTTTCAGTCAGGATTCATGGAGATAGGATCTCACCTTCTATTCAGTCTGAGGATTCAGTAGTGGTGAGAAGGTTCTCTAGTAGCTTGTTCCTTTGTCTCTCTGATCTTTCAGCACTTACCCAATATCTGGCTCTGGGATTTTATTATAAGTCCATTTAAAATTCATGCAATATCTGGTGCCCAATGTGGGGTTCGAACTTAAGACTGAGATTGAGAGTCTCATGCTCTACCGACTGACCATTTAAACTCTGTGCAACACCCTGGCATTTTGTAAGGGGCACAGAAGTAACAAGGGCAGTCATCATTTAGTTGTCATTTCCTAGGTCTCATGTGACCTCACAACAACTTTATCAGCTAGATATTAAAACATATGAAGTCACTGATGAGGAAGATGAGAAAGGCAGGGTCACTTTGCCAAGGTCACCCAGCTTAGAAGTAATGGCATTTGGTTCTTGAACACAGATCTTCATCACTCCAAAGTTACTTTTTAAAACACTTTTCAAGATTTTATATATTTCTGGGGGAGGCATGCCTGTGCCATAACACAGGTGTGGAGGTCTGAGGACATCTTGCAGGAATCTGTTGTCTCCTTCAACCATGTGAGTCCTGGGGATGGAACTCGGGTTAAGACCTAGCAGCAAGTGCCTTTATTCCCTGAACCATCTTGCCTGCCTAAAGCCTCTCCTGTTAGCTGCTGTGTTATACTGATTCCATATGGACTAAACATTTGAAAGGAGCATCATTGGCTATAAGTCAGATACTGGAGTAAACACCTATGCAGGGCAAGATTTATTATTCCCATTTTACAGGTGAGGATTCAGAGGACTGAGAATATAGTTCAGTGGCTAGAGCTCTTGCCTAGCATGCACAAAGTCCTGGGTTCCATCTCCAGAACCCATGAACTGAGTGTCATGGTGCACACCTGCCATCCCAGCACTTTGAAGGTGGAGGCAGGAGGATTGTCTTAAATCATGTAATTTTAGTAGTAATTAATATTTGTTGTTTTCTGGATTTTAGGATTAAATATCCGTGTATATTGATTTTTATGTATAGGAATGAGTTGGCATTCCGTGTCTTCTTCAGTCACTCTCTACCATGTCTTTAGAGCCCGAGTCTCTCACTAACATGACACTCACCTTCACCTAGTCTGACTGACCACCAAGTTTTGGGGACTGGTGCTACCCACTTCCCAGTAGAGTTACAGATGCCCCAAGCACATCTTGCGTTTTACATGGGCTCAGTGCCTTCTTGGTCAGGCCCTCATGCTTTTTGACAACCACTTTACCAACCGCACTGTCATTCCAGCCCACAACAAATGATTTTTTTTTACTGTAAGTGTGTTTCAGCAATTTGAACAGCCCAATGTCCTTTTGTGTGCTTTGTCTCTCAACCCAAAGGCTGTACCCTTGGGGGGGCCACTGGTTTCTTTTGGCTACAAATCATAGGGAGCAGGGTCATGGGCTCCACTCAGCTTCTTTTCCTGTTTCTCTCCAGGCAGAAACAACACCTGTGAGGATTTGATCTGCAACTGTGATCGCCAAGCCGCCTTCTGCTTCTCCAATATTTCATACTACAAGGAGTCCAAACGTGTTCTCTGTTAGACTTGTCATCTCATTGACTTCCTACACCATCCCTGCCTGCCTGGTTGTGGTCACTATTCACTGTTCCCTCTAATAAAGCTCATCTAGAAAGAACTCAGCTTTGGTGATTGTATTCTCTGTCTGTAGAACATAACTAGATCCTTAGAGAACATCATTCATTTAGCCCTGGAAGCTGCAGATGAATAGGAAAGATGTTTCCAGGAAGCAAGCACCTTGAAGAGTGGCTGATGAGCAGTTTACATCCCAGGACTCTGGGGTGCAGAGGCAGGCAGATCTCTTGAGTTCAAGGCAAACCTGGTCTAAAAAGCAAGTTCCAGGACATCCAGGACTGTTACACAAAGAAACCCTGTCTTAAAAAAAAAGAAACTAATCAATCAATCAATCAATCAATGAATCAAAATAAAGAAGAAGCCAGCCTGAGATACACAGTGGGTAGGGGGGACAGAAAGGGGAAGAGAGTGGTGAGATGAGGAAGGAAAATGGAAAGGAAAGGGGGGAGTGGAGCTGTGGGGAGGGAAGGAAGGAAAGACAGAGAGTTAGGAGGGGAGAGAAGAGAGAAAAATGCAGTGTCACACGGGTGCTAAAGGGATCATCTTGTCTCTAAAAATACTAAACTTGCTGGGTGGTGTCCATGCAGGCCTTTAATCCTGGCACTGTAGATGCAGAGATAGGTGGATCTCTGCAAGTTCGAGGCCAACCAGGACTATATAGAGCAAGTTCCAGGGCATGCTCCAAAGCCAGAGAAACCCTGTCTCAAAAAACAAAACAAAACCAAAAAAACCCACCTCCCCTCCAAAAACATTGGACTTGAAGTGCTTCTGCTGTGTGCTCATAAGAACTTGATATAGGGACTGGAGAGATGGTTCAGAGGTTAAGAGCACCCTCTTCTTCCAGAGGTCCTGAGTTCCATTCCCAGCAACTACATGATGGCTCACAACCATATATAAGAGATCTGGTTCTGTCTTCTGGTCTGCAGCCATACATTCAGAACACATAATAAACAAACAAACAAACAAACAAAAATCTTAAAAAATGACGTTGGATATAGGAAACCACACTGGACTGTCAGTAAAAGACCTGAAGTCAGGATTACATCCTGGTGACCTCCCAGTCTTCACTAAACACATTCCACAGGGTAATTGTTCTACTAAAGCACCCAGCAGCCTGACTCTATGAACAAACAAGATAGAACACGTCTTCTTCTCTACCCTTCCATATCATGAGACCCCGAAGGTGAAGCCAGGTTACTCTCTGGTTCCCTGGTCAACCATATTTAGGAATAAGCTGTCTCATTGGCTGGTTTGAGGCTATGTGGATCTCATTCTCTCTTTTCCTTTAGTGAACAGCTGCCCAGTCCTCTGTCTTTCTACCCTCACTCCCATCCCTACTGGTGTCTCAAAACCCAGGCCTCGCCCCTCCCAAGGTCAGGCCTGGTGAGCCACAGGTGCAGTTTCTGGTAGTAGCTGATAGTGGCTGTCCAGAGTCTTGCTGGAAGGGTATGGGGATCTTGAGCATAGAATCAAACTCAACTCACCACCTACATCATTTTTATCCAAGGAAGAGGTGAGAAGTGGGGAAAAAAGTGGTGTTGGGTTGCTGAGTTAGATGGTACATGAATGATGGCCAAACCCAGAGGCCAGATGGTGTGGTCTCAGCAGACGGTGTTTGCCAGCCACCATGTGGTTGCTGAGAGTTGAACTACAGTCCTCTGCAAGAGTAGACAGTGCTCTTTGTAGCACGAATCTTAAAAGGTCTTATTAATAAAAACAAACCTGGAGCTGGGTATTGGGGTGAATTCTGGAAGATCAGAGAAGCAGAGCAAGCCACAGCTTGCTCACCTCGACAATTCCTCAGCTGATCCTGTTTCCTCAGACTGGAAGCCTCTGAGTCCTCATCCAGAATGAATCTCAGCTGAACTGCTGCTCAAAAGCCTAAAAGCTTAACCAGCTCTAGTTCCTGGTTTTCATGCCTTATATACCTTTCTGCTTTCTGCCATCACTTTCTGGGATTAAAGGCATGAGTCACCATGCCTGGCTCTTTCCAGGGTGGCTTTGAACTCACAGAGATCCACATGGATCTGCCTTTGGAATGCTGGGATTAAAGGTGTGTGTGCCACCATTTTCTGGCCTCTGTATCTAGTGGCTGTTCTGTTCTCTGACCCCAGATAATTTTATTAGGGTGCACAATATTTTGGGGAACACAATATCACCACATTTCCCCTTTTTTGTCTAAAATTAAAAAAAGCTTATAACTAATACAAGAAAAACTATCCAATAAATATATACAACATATACAGTCAAGAACTATATTAACAATGTCTAGTTCATTAACATTTGACAGATTCAGACAAAAACTCCAATATATATATATATATATATATATATATAAAAACAATGTCCAGTCCAGTAATATTTGATAAACTAAGACAAACAATTAATATTTGATAAACTAAGACAAACAATTTCATTACTTATCTTGTTTAAAACAAGTAGTTCATTTTTAAAAGCAGATTCAATAATCTCCCTTTTTATCTTATCATATCCATATTCTCTCTTTTTCTTTTCATAATAGATCCAGTAATCTACCTTTTGTCATTTTTATATCTTCCCCTCTTTTCTTTTTAGAGTAGATTCAGTGATCTACCCATTTATTCTATTATTTCTTCATCTTTTTTCTCAGAGTAGATTCAATGATATATCTCATATCTATATTCTCTTTTTTCTTTTTCTTTTTTTTCAAACAAAAACTCTGAATCTATTCTCCTTGTTCAGCTTTTTTCCTGACCACTAACAATTAACAACTTGTAACCTACCATCATAAACAATTACAATATCCATAACTCATTAAACAACCAACACACCCCCCCACACACACACACACCTCTTGGGAATGTGGGCATTGTTTCCTTAAAATTACTTCCTGCTTTCTGGGGGTGAAGACATCTTTAGGGGAATCCTGAAAAGAAAATATTTGGGTTAATTGTCAAGTCCTGAGAGAGTTAGTTATATCATTTGTCCAGTCTCTGCATAATGGGAAAATGTAGGGCTTGCCTCAAGTCCTTGCTCAAGTAGTCTATGAATCCGGATCATCTGGAAATTGTGCTGAACAGTTTCTAATCCAAAGTCAATCTTTCCATGGTGTTAATCAGCTAAATGGTTTTACAATAGTCCATGTGGAGTCATTGTTGTGGGCTCCTGTCATCTTTTTGAAGATTTCAAAGTTGCTGTTAGGCGTGGTCATGGTTCTCTGCAGATTTTTTTTGTGTGTGCCTCCTCAGTGGTTTGGAGCAATCACAGACTGATAAATGTCTGTCTCTTGGAACCAAGAATGTTCTTCCCTAGAAGAGAAAATCTTCACAGCAATTTCTCCCTACCATTTGTCTTGCCAAACTTTTCCAAACAGACCAATGCCAATGCTTTCTTGTAACACGATGGTCCTGGCAATTCTCTGAACAAGCAGCAGTAAACCCTTCATCCCAGGTAGCAGCATCACCACAGCCACCAACACAATGAGAAGAAGCCTGCAACTCAGAGCAGCAGCCACTGCCTCCATGGTCCCACCACCATCTGTGGTTCGGACCTGGCCAAAGCTTCTCCTTAACAAGCCTCCTAGGCTGGCCTCAAACTCAGGATCCTCCTGCCTTGGCCTCAAACTCAGAATCATCCTGCTTCTGCCTCCTTCAGTAAATCCTATGGGCGTGCACCACCACAACCGGTAGTGTGGCTCGAGTCTGAGCTGGTACCCAACAAGTTGGGCACCAGATGTAGCAGAAATCTTTTTTTCAATTTTTCTTTAAGAAATTTTCTACTCACTCCACATACTATTCACAGATCCCCCTCCTGCCTCCTCCCACCCCCAGCCCTCTTTCCCAAGCCACCCCGCATCCCCACATCCCCCAAATCGAAGTCTCCCATGGGGAGTCAGCAGAGCCCAGCACACTGAGCCCAGGCAGATCCAAGCTCCTTCCCACTGCACCAAGGCTGTGCAAGGTGTCACACCACAGGCACCAGATTCCAGAAGCCTGCCCATAGGCCAGGGACAGATCCCGATCCCCCTTCCTGGGTGCCCCCCAAACAGTTCAAGCCAAACAACCATCTTCGGTATCCAGAGGGCCTAGTCTAGTCCCATGGGGGCTCACAGCCACCAGTCCACAGTTCATGGGCTTCCACTAGTGTGGCCAGTCACCTCTGTAGGTCCTCCCATCATGATCTTGACGTCCCTCTCCTGCAGTATCTCTCCTCTCTCTCATCAATTGGATTCCCGGAGCTCAGCCTGGTGCCTGGCTGTGGATCTCTGTATCTGCCTCCATCAGTCACTGGACAAAGGCTCTATGATGACAGCTAGGTTATTTGCTAGGCTGGTCACCAGAGTCCAGGCACCCTCTGGACCACTGCCAGCAGACCAAGGTGGGGTCAACCTAGGTAGCATGAATCTTAAAAGGTCTTATTAATAAAAACAAACCTGGAGCTGAGTATTGAGGTGAATGCTGGAAGTTCAGAGAAGCAGAACAAGTCACAGCTCTTATGTGCTGAGCCAGGACTATTACACAAAGAAACTCTGTCTCAAAAAACAAAACAAAACGAAAAAGAAGTCAGTATGAGATAATGGGGGTTAGAAGGGACAGAAAGGGGATGGAGAGGGGAGAGATGAGCTAGGGAAAGGTACAGAAAAGGAGGGGAGGGATGTTTTGGAATATTATTTGAATATGGTTTACATTTGTTTATGCTGTGGAACACTTGTTTCAATTATGAAAAGATGTTTTCATTCTTTTATATTGCATTTGTTTAACTCTGTGAAACTGTGTTATTTACCTGTCTGATTGGTCTAGTAAAGAGGTGAATAGACAATTGCAAGGCTGGAGGAAAATAGGTGGGGCTGGTAGGCAGAGAGAATAAATAGAGGAGAAATCTGGGAAGAGCAAGGAGAAGAAGGAGCAAGAGAACATGGAGAGGAGGATGCTAGGTGCCAGCCACCAGCCATGAAGTATTCGTGAGAGTAAGATATACAGAAATACAAAGGGAAAAAACCCAGAGGCAAAAGGTAGATGGGATAATTTAAGTTAAGGAAATCTGGCTAGAAATAAGCCAAGCTAAAGCTGGGCATTTATAAGTAACAATAAGTCACTGTGTGTATTATGTATATGGAGCTGGGTGGTTGCCTCCACAAAAGAGCAAAGGGACAAAAGAGTAAAAGCTTAAACAATAAGAACAACATTTTGAACTACCAACGTGGGCCGTATCTACATAGGGCCTGTGAAAGATTTTGGGAAAAAAAAGAGGATAAGGCTCCTTTAAGGGTTTCTGCAGAACAGTGAACCCTTGAGCAACCAGTCCATTTAAGTAGGAACAAAAACTAAGTGAAAACACCTGCAAAACAAAAACATACCACCTGTGGTGGTATTGTGTTCCCCAAAATATTGTGCACCCTAATAAACTTATCTGGGGTCAGAGACAGAACAGCCACTAGATACAAAGGCTAGAAAATGGTGGCACTCACACTTTTAATCCTAGCATTTCAGAGGTAGAAATCCCTCTGGATCTCAGTGAGTTCAAGGCCACATTGGAAACAGCCAGGCTTGGTGACACACACCTTTAATCCCAAGAAGTGAGCCTTTAATCCCAGGGAGTGATGGCAAAAACAGAAAGATATATAAGGCGTGAAGACCAGAAACTAGAAGCTTTTGGCCTGATTAAGCTTTTAGGTTCTGAGCAACAGTTCAGCTGAGACCCATTCTGGATGAGGACTGAGAAGCTTCCAGTCTGAGGAAACAGGATCAGCTGAGGAACTGGTGAGGTGAGGTGGCTGTGGCTTGTTCTGCTTCTCTGATCTTCCAGCATTCACCCCAATACCTGGCTTCAGGTTTGATTTTATTAATAAAAACTTTCAAGATTCCTGTTACAATTAAACATCCATGTTCATTGATTTTTATGTACAGGTATGAGTTGGCATCCCATGTCTTCTTCAGTCAGTCTCTACTATTTCTTTAGAGCCAGGGTCTCTCTCTCTCTCTCTCTCTCTCTCTCTCTCTCTCTCTCTCTCTCTCTCTCTATCTATCTATCTCTATCTCTATCTCTATCTCTATCTCTCTCTAAACATGACACCTTTAGCTAGTCTGAGTGACCAAAAACTTGTGGGATCCCTTCTCCTCACTTCCCAGTAGAGTTACAGATGCCCCAAGCACATCATGCTTTTTTCCATGGGCTCTGGGCATCCTAGGTCAGGCCCTCATGATTATATGGCAACTGCTTTATTAACTGTGCCATCTCCCCAGCCCATAACACTTGATGTTTTTATTATAAGTGTGTTCCAGCAAATTGGGCAACCCAATGTACTTTTGTGTGCATTGTCTCTCAATACTGGGTCTGCACAGATGGGAAGTCCACAAATTCTTTTGGTTACAAATTGTAGGGAACACGGTTGTGGGCTCCACTCCACATCCTTTCTCTTTTCTCTTTAGACAAAAACACCTGTGAGGACTTCATCTGCAACTATGACCACCAAACCATCATCTTCTTCTCCAAGGCTCCATACAACAAACAGTACAAAGGTGTTTACTGTGAGACTTGTCACCTCAGTTACTTGTACAGCATCCCTGCCTGCCTGGTTGTCTTCACTACACACTGTGCCCTCTAATAAAGCACCTATAGAAAGAACTAGGCTTTGGTGATTGTGTTCTCTGTCTACCAAACAATAGATCATCAGACAACATCATTCAATTATTCCTGGAAGCTAAAGATTAATGGGAAAGAAATATCCAGGAAGCAAGCACCTTGAAGTGTGGATGATGAGTCCAGCCATACCTTTTATCCCAGAACTCTGGGATGCAGAGGCAGAGGCAGGGGGTTCTCTTGAGTTCAAGACAAACCTTATCTCAAAAGCAAGTTCCAGAACAGCGAGGACTATTACACAAAGAAACCATGTCTCAGGAAAGAAAAAAGAAGAAGCCAGTCTGAGATACATTAGGGTTTGAGGGGGAACAGATAGGGAAGGAGAGGGGAGAGATGAGGAAGTAAAGGGAAAGGAAGAGAGAGGAAGGGATGGAAGGAAAGGCATAGAGTTGGGAGGGGAGAGAAGAGAAAGAAGCAGTGCACATGAGCACTAAAGGCAACATCATCTTGTCCCTAAAAATACTGAGTCCTCTTGGACTGACTTCTATACAAGTCAAGACAGGAAAATACATGCTGGGAGTGGAGATGCACACCTTCTAATCTGAACACTCAGGAGGCAGAGGCTGGAAGATCTCTGAGTTGAAAGAAGGATTGATCTGTAGAGAGAGTTCCAGGACAACGAGGGCTACAGAGAGAACCCCTGTCTGGTAACAAAGAAACAAACAAAAATAAATAATAAATAAACAGGACAAAATACATGATGTTTTGTGAATATGCATGTCTCCTATCCATGTCTCATGAGATGTTCTGCTTGTACCCTGTCCACCCCAACCCAGACACTCCAGTCTCCCCCAAGATGGAACACTCACCAGTCTAAGTCTTCCACTGGGTTGTTCCAGATGACCAAGGCCACAGTAGCAGCCACAGTTGTTGTACTCTGAGAAGGCATGAATCCAAGGGAGGTGCACCTGAACACATTGCTGAACTGCCCAAGGGCTGATGCTGTGTGTAGCAGCGCCTGCTACAGGAGTGCACAGCACACTCCATCAATCCCACTTGACTTTACTAAGGTCTGATGCCTGCCGGCTA